>JAYKTE010410125.1:0-10559 GCA_036873565.1 Xipholeptos notoides
TCCACATATACAGAGTAATAACTACTTAGATACCTAGATGTAGATCGTAAATTTTTCCAAAATCAGTATAACCTCTAGTTTTGTTATTGCTTGTAGAAATACCGCTTTTCATGATGTCCAAAATATTTGAGGCAACTCTTAAGACCAGCATTTGAGTTCATAGACCTAAAACAAATTGATTTCTTTGTCTTACCAAATGATGGCGTTAAGATCACAGATATATCTTTAAGTCCCTACATTTTGGGAGATATTGATGTTCATAGCTATTTGCACTATTTAAAGTCCTCATTACAATGAGTACATAAAAACTGACCTAGTTCCTAACTTGGTTTGGTGCTCAGCCAAATATATATCATATAGACTATTCCAATGGTCAGTAGTTTTCCATGATGTTGACATTGTAACATTTTTTACACATAGGGTTGAATTTTGAGCACTCCATCAATTCCACCGAATACTGCTTTTTATATGAGTATGGTATTTGGTATTATCATATTTCTGTCTCTAACAGATCTTGTTCATTGTAGCTAGATGGTAAGTGTTTACATAACAAATAAAACACATTCTTTTTTCAAGTTTTTTGATAATGAAATTCATGATGCTGATATCTCAAATATCAAGTTGTATTGGTCCGTTGTATCTACTGTTAATTCAAGTAAACAAAAATCTTTAAAGCAACGTGGCGAAATGTTCAGGCTTCTGTCCTTGTAAAGCTTATTCATCTTTGGCAGGGAGTTACTTGATCTAGAAATCGACCACTCTTGTGTCAAAGTGTAGCTGAACCAGTTGTATCTTTTAATTTTTTATTTTTTGATTTATCAACCTCTATGACTTATTTTCTTCCTAATGAAATGTTTCTTGATTCAGATCTTCTGATATATTCTTAGTTCCTTGAAGATTTAAAAATATTCTCTGTATTACTGCATTCAAGTAATTTTTTCATATTATTAGTATTGAAGAGTCTATTCCTGAAGTTAGTAAGTGTTTTATACTCTATAAAGATGTATTTGACTGAGAGAGGTGTTTGGTATGTTCTACATACTGATTGTAATTCTTTGTTTAGTATATTTGAATCCAGTTTCCTTTGTTTAAGAATTCATAATAGAGATATGTTAATTTAACATTTAAAAATAAATCAAATACAAAAGAAGAAATACGATAACTATGGAGGAGGTTTATACTCTTTGAATGCTATATTTTCATTTTCTTTTCAGTTTAAATTAAAAGGCACTAAACGAAAATATTTTTGAATCAGAAAAAGAAAATTTAAAAAACAAAAATCCTTCAATTTTGTTTTGGTTATGTTTAAAATTTAGATTAAATCAAATTTTTTCCGGACAGTAAAAGATAAGCCAGAATGGTAAAAGAAAAAAAAATAATAAAGTATCCCCTACTCTACCCTAGCCCAATCAAAAGACAACAACAACAAAAAGATCCCCCACCACCAAAAAGAAACAAGATAAATAATAAATTCCTATACATTTTCTTTCATCTCATTTATCTATTGTTGTGATAAAACTTTCGAAATTTCAATGTCAAAAGGTGGGGAGGTAAGGAAGAGGTGGGGATGTATGTGGTGTATGCAGTCTGGTGTTGGTGGCGACGGCAGTTCCAAAATGCTAATCTGAATTAAGATTAATTAAGGAAGAAATCTTGGGGTTAGCTTAGTTTGTATGTTTTGTTGTGTTCCCTTTATTTCATTTCTTATTGAAAAAATTTCTTTTTGTTTTTGATTGATTTAAAACTTTCTCAAGTCTATGTATAAAAGCTGGAAATAGATTTTATATCTATACAGGGAAAAACATGCATGCTTTTAACCAACGCAGCAGCCACAGCCACAACAAATCAATCAGTTTGGAATTCAGGTTTTTCTCCAACAAGCTTACAGTCTAGAACTTATACTTGGAACTTAATGTCTTCTTCCCAAATAACATACATGCACATATATATGTATGTGTGTGTATATATATATAAATACATTTCAGATATACTTGATTAAACAAAATACAGTTTTTTTTCCTAATAATTTTATTATCAATTTTTTTATTTTTACCTACTGTAATTATATATGTATAATATGTATATAAATAGGTAGTGTATCATTATTCCAGCATGTCATATTAAAAATTAACTGAATTAGATTTTTTTAAAAATGTGATCATATTTTTCCTAACTTAACAGGAAAATATGAAACTAAAAGCAACCAAATTATAGAATTTCCCTAATGTATAAAATGTTAAGAATTTATTAAAATGTTTCTTTGTTTTGATAACTGTTTTCAAATTTAAAAAAGAACAATCATTTTTTGATAAACGGTGTGTGGTTGTGTGTATGCATGTGTGCATGCTAATATATATAAAAAGGTGCACACTAAACATATGTGTCTCTTTACCAAGAGGTCAGAGTCACTACACACTAGTCACACATGTCTACAGGAATAAATCATTTATTAAGAATTCAGAAATAGTTTTTTTACCTGGATTTCACTATTTGGATAATCAGGGGGACAACCACCTAGGGCAAATATCTGGAACAAATGGAAAATCTTATACAAATAGAGATAGAATTCAATATTCTATTGCACCCAATATTTAACTAATATCATTCTATCTTTGTTCAACTTATCAAGACTTCTACTTTCATGTTCATTGCCATCTTCACAACATTTCAGCAAATAAGCTCTTCAGCTTTCTTCTTAAACTTTGAAGCCATTCCCAGAATTACAAATTTCTTCACCATTTCTGAAATTAACCAGGCTAGAAGTAATCTATCAGCATAGAAGTCACAATGACTTGAATAATGATGATAATCAAAACTCGAATAAATCCAGACAATCAACTGGATTATAAATTGCCTAAAGAATTCCTCAATTAAAGCAGAAATCAAAACCCTTCAAAATAAAATCATCTATTCTATATTTTTCTGAAAAATGTATTTTTTGGAAAAAACATTTTTGGATTAGTCATCAATTCATGACCCTCACCAATATAGAATTTCATCCTGACCACCACTATCACTACCAGCAATTTTGATTTCTTCACCACAACCAGCAATTTTATCCGCATCACCACCACCACCAATTTCATCCTGACCGCCACCATCACCACCAGCAATTTCATCTTCTCCAGCACCACGAGCAATTTTATCCTCATCCCTACCACTGCCACCAGCAATTTCACCCAAATATTGGCTTCAGGAAATACAACCTCTTCACTTATTTCATGTTTAGGTTCAGAGAAAGGCTTGTGTGTGTGTGGGTGGAGGAATTAAGCATAAAGATGTATCGCCTCCACATAGAGAGAGAGATGTAGATTGTATATATATTCTTATATAGACATTTTTCTATCTTGAAGTATTTTTAGAAAATTGCTGTTTGTCTCGAATTTGTGGATTTATTTTTATTTAATTTTTTTATTTATGTTTTCCTTTTTCTTTTCTTTTTAATTTTCAGCGTGCATGGTATGTTGATTGATAAATTAGCATTAAATACGCTCGAAAAGGTTTTCTGTACTCACAACTAATTAGGAATTTATAACATTTAGATAAAAAAAAAGAAAAAAAAAAAAAACATGCTCGCACATAACATTCTTTCAATTTTTTTTATTTTCTTTAAGTTCAGATTTCTCGGTTGATCTATAAACATCTTTGTGTCAATGGATGTGTAAACATCTATATATTAGGTTGTCCCAAAAGTTCGTAAACACTTTGAAATTTTACTAGCTAAGTAATAACAAAAACAAGAAAAATTATTCCTCAAAACAAAGACTATCAGTGTTTACAAACTTTTGGAACAACCTATAATATATATATATATATATATATATTAGGTAGTCCCAGAAGTTTGCAAACACGTTGAAATTTTATTTGCCAAGTAATAACAAAAACAACAAAAATTATTCCTCAAGATAAAGACCATTATTTTCCAAGATTTCTGCCATTGATCTGCAAACTTTCAAATCTGTTGAAAGTATCATTCAGCCAGCTTCAAATCAAAGAATTCTTGATATGCTTCCTTGAATTTTTAGGACAATCTGATATTTTAGTGTAGGAATTATATGTTATTATAGTGTAAGAATCGCTCTATTCATAAGAAAATAGTGATCAATATCTGTGATAAAGCATATTTTGGTCTCAGATAAAATAGCAAAAACACAGCAAGTGCATATAAATGTGTAGGCACACTTTAAATGAATTTTTCTTTTAATTTCCTTCGAGCAGAATAGCTTAGCATTGTGTGCACAATTCAGACAATTTTTGGTATGGCCAAAAATATATATGTAGCCAGCTCCCACCCATGTCCAATAATTGGGTACATGTTGACTCATTGATATGAAGATAGGGGGAAGGTGACAGAGTGTGAGTTGCTGTGGAAATTGTTTTGGGTGGTTGTGGTGGCGCGATGGCCATGCACACACACTCACTTAGCCCACATTGCTTTCACCCTGTGCCAGACAGCTGTTTTGATCTTATTGGATCTCATCAGTGACATACAATGTTGTTAACATTCCAAACCCCAATGGGATTCGAAGCTGCAAACCAAGTGGTGTGAAATAAACATTCTAACAACTGGTCTACAACATAGTTATGAGTTCATAATGGAAATTTTTATGGTGTAACTCTCAATAGACAGCAAGGGTGCAACAGTGGTAAAATCTTGGACTCTGAAATCATATTACGGCAGTTCAAATCCCAGTCAAAACCATTACATTTACTTTCAGCTGTCTTGGGCAGATGAGGCTTGTTAATTTGGAAGACTAACTCATTTAGGCGTAAGGATAATACTGATTTTGAAAAACTGGGTGGATGAGACCCATCAACACAATGAGCATAACTCAACTAGGTGAAAGGCAACAGTGATTGCCCATGGATATAATGAGCACATAAAATTTGTAGATTAGTTTAGTAGAGACTGCAATCTTTCAACTTTACCCCTTAGCAGCTAAATTTCCTGCTCAAAAATGATTAAAAAATTTCCCCTACCCCCCACAGTCCAATAATACATATATCAAATTTCAAGTCTCTAGACTAAAAACTGAAAGAGTACATTGGTAGGAAGTGTTCTACACACACATTCTCACTTTTATTGATATACAGATATAGTTATATATATAAATAAAAGGTTGATTAAAAATGAATGACTTGATTTCATGATTAAATATTTTATGAAGGAAAAATAGCAAAAAATAAAACTTATAATACAAGTATTCTACTAACAGTCATGTTTCACATATTACAAGTGTTCCATATGCAGCAGGATCAGCATCAATATCATATGAGAATTTTTCCCAAAGATGTTGAAGCACATCAGGATCAATTAAATTAGCTCCAGTGAGAAGGTGGCCCCATCTTGTTCAAAAATGAATCAATTTGAATCAGCTCTATTAATGAGAAGAGCCAGTATCATAATATATCCTTAACCTTTAACAGAATTTCCCTAAAAAAGAATGGGCCATAAACCTTGTTGCAAGATACAGGACAGAAAATGTTAACTTAAAGAATCTCTTTCATACTGAATTATTTTGTGGGAATTTTCAGTTCCCCAAATTTCCCAGAAAACTGGAAAATCTAATCTTTCAAACAACCACTCCCTCATTCTGATTCATACATTGACTTACATATATATGAATAATTATGATAGAAATGTATGATGATATCCACTAAAATCACGCTGCTGTGACCATAAACCCACCTTGTCCTCCCTGACCTCCTCTTTCAAGTAGATACTGTCACTCTCGTTATATAAAAAGAAAAAAGCGAATTATTTTTTATCAGATTGCCAGAGACATTTTTAAATATCGTCTTGTTTTTTCATGAAGCAATGAACTTTATAAGCTAATCAGTTCCGTCACATTTGCTATTCCCAAGACGATTAATTCATTCAATAAGTTATGGATGCACATAATGACAAAAAACAGATAAAAACCAAAAAGAGAAAGAACAAGAAAGTAATCAGGATTGCAGGTTCAGTTCCAAAATTTCTCTTTTGAAAAGATCAAACTTTTAAATTTTTTTTTGCTTTTTCTTTTCTTTGCTAAAAATTGATTCAGAATTACTAAAACATTTATAATATACAACTTTGAGAATTGTTATGCTTAGTTAATTGTACTTGAATTATTATTGTTGTATTTGTTATTATTTTTTTAATTACTGCTATATCTTTCATGGTTGATCTTCTTTTCATTATTATTGCTATTATTATTATCATTTTTAAAATACTTGGAACATTTTTATGTTTACTTAAATCATTGTTTATTTTTTTATGCTGGCTTAAATTATTATTGTTGTGGTTTTTTATCATCATTATTATCATGAGTTTTCACACCGGTCAAATGCAGCACTTGTGTGCCATAATGACCAATCGTTTTCACTGGAGTCAGAGTGACAAGACTCTGCTCCATACCAGTCAAAGACTATATGATGCCAATTCTCCTATAGCTTTTATCCTACTATTTCCAGCTCTCACACCCATAATCAGCAGAATATAGATTCTGCCAACACCTGGTGGGGCCTTTCTTTCGAAGGCAGAGTAACAATAAGTCTCCTCTGGCACTTCAGCATTCTTTGCAGTCGGCAAGTGAAAGCTCCTCTCTTGGATTATGATTATTTAGTCAGTGTTTTTTTGTTTTTTTCTCAATTTCACTTTTCCTCAGTTCCCTTTTCTTTCATAATTAATATCATAACTTTTGTTATTGTTCTTATTATTGCTGTTCTTCTTATTATTATCACCATTATCATTATAGTCATTATCATTCTTCTTCTTACTATTGTTATTATCATTTAATTCTCACACCAGTCACACACAGCACTTGCATGCTGTTGGTGACCAGTGGTTTTCATTGGAGCCAGAATGATAACAAGTCTCCTCGTGATTCTCCAGCACAATCAGCTCCATGTCAGCCAAACATTTTTCTTGTTATTGTTGTTATTATCAACATTCTTCTTTCTATTATTATTGCCATTATTGTTATCATTATCATTCTTTTTAACATTGTTGTTGTTATTATTAGTATCATTACTATTGTTGTTATTGTTATCATTATTTTTGTTATTATCATTATTATTAATATTCTTTTTATCATTATTCTCATATTTGTTGTTCCTATAATGATTGTTTTTGTTATTACTATCATTATTGTTATCATTAATACTTCTAGTGTTTTTTTAAGTTTGCTTTAGAAAGTTTTTGCTAAGAGTTTCTTATACTCTTTTGTTTGCTTTTGTTTTGTAGAGCAAATGGATTAGGATTTATTACCCTTTTGTGACCCCAAAAGATGCAAAATCAAAAAGCAAAGATTGGTATTTAAAAAGAAAAAAGAAAAGTTTAAAAAAAAAAAGTTAAAAAGCAAATTTGAAAAATAAATAATTTTTTTTTTCTAATTGGAAGAAAAAAAAATTGTCAAAGTGAAGCTGCATAAAAAGCACACATACAATGCAATCCATCCTTTGGGAAATCATGTATTTTAAAATGATAAATTCTAATGCGATTATGTGTCCATTTTATTTGACAAACTCACAGTTGAGAGGTCAATGAAAATTTATTTTTAATATTTTTCAAGAAAAAATTAAATTAAAATACTAAAATTTAAAAAAAAGAATCTCCACCTGTTATTTTTTTTAAAAAGGACTGTTAGCCTTTCCCTTTATTATATTTTCTAAAACGATTTCTAAACTACAGGCTGAAGTATTAACAAATAAGAAAATTGCTGATTATAATGAATATTAATGAATTATAAAAATAGTGAAATATTTTTAATAGCTATTGTTACTCTTATTGACTCACTGACCAATTAAAAACAGCATCTGTGGGTAAGACTTTACTTATATTTAAAACTAAATGAAACTGTGTTCACTAGCAAGAGAACAGCTATGTACTAAACTAGCAGAATAGCACAGTATTGCCCATGCAACTCAGAAAATTTTTGGTATAGCCAAAAATATATATGTATTTAAATCAAAGTATAATGTTATGATTAAATGCCAAATCTTGCATTAGTTTTAACAATGTCAGACAGCTGTTTCAATCTTATTGGATTACATCAGGGACATGCAATGCTGTTACCATTCCAAACCCCAAGTGTGATTTAAACCTGCAGACCAGATTGTGAGAAATAAACGCTTTAACCACTGGTCAATGACACAGTTATGCGTTTATAGTGGTAATTTTTATGGTTTTACTCTTAATCATTGGGAACAATCCTCATATATATCATTCCAAAAGTAATGCTTTTCATGCAAAAGTGCATTGTTAATAGTGGTGAATATGTAGAAAAATAAATTCTAGAGCACAAAAAGTCACTTATTTTAATGGTACCACTACTGTCTTGGTAGTTCTTCAACTTAAAAAAGCATTGCTTTTGGAACGACCTTTAAACATATGATATATTCTTGGTTGAGAACCAAACCAACTTAGGCACAAGGCTTGTTTTAGGTGCTCAGTATGTATGCATATCGATATATGTATATTTTAAAGAAAAATTACAAAAATTATTCTATTTTCCTGAATTTACTTTTGGAATGACCCTTGTATATATACAAATATAGGAAACATTACTTTTGGAACAACACTCATATGTATAAATAATAGAAAGCATTACTTTTGGAATGACTTGTATATACATAAAAAGTAAGAGGCATTACTTTTGGAATGACTCTCTTGTATAAAGTTACTTTTATAACAACCCTTGTATATATGTATATTGATATATGTATAGTTTTAATGAAAGAGATTTACACAATTTTCCTGAATTTAGATTTGGAACAACCCTTATATATATAATAGGAGGCATTACTTTTGGAATGAACCTAGTATGTTGATATATGTATAGTTTTAATGAAAGATTGCAAAAATCTACACAATTTTCCCAGATTGATGAATGTGTACAAAAAGAGCAATACTATGTTAACTGTTTATATTGAATACATTTGCTAATTGTGTGTGTGTGCGTGTGTGTGTGTGTGTGTGTATATAGATTATTTTTTATTTGTTTTTGCCTCTAATCTAAACAGACAGATTTGATCATCTTTCATGTTAATAGTTTGACAGCAGGGGAAATTAAACACTTTTAATGAACAATTAATATCTATGTATCTAAGGCGATTAGGATCAATTATAAAATAAGCTTCACCTCTTATATTTTATTATTATTTTCCTTCCACCAATTCGGAAATGAATCGGAAAATGATTATTTTACATACATGAGTCTATTTATACACACACATTATATATGAATATGTATCTATGTGAATATATACATACATATGTAAAATATATAAAATATAAATAACCTAAATTATAAATAATAAAAGGTTTTAGATTAAAAAATATTGAAAGGGGTGAATGATATGTTATATATATATATATATATATATATATATAAAATGGATTTTATATTCTGACAGTATTATAAGTGAAATAAATTGTATTATTTCTTAATAACATCAATAAATAATTTGGAAACAGATCAATATGCAAATCTCCAAATTATTTATTGATGAAATTATAAAATATACAGTGCATCACAAAAGTGAGTACACCCCCCATATTTCTGCAGATATTTAAGTATATCTCTTCATGGAACAACACTTACAAAATGGCACTTTGACACAATGAAAAGTAGTCTGTGTGCAGCTTATATAACAGAGTTAATTTATTTTCCCCTCAAAATAACTCATAATATAGCCATTAAAAGCTAAACCCCTGCCAACAAAAAGGTCTTTAACCATTGATTTCATTTAACTCATTGAATGAAATAGGTCTATATGCAAATTTCCAAATTATTTATTGACGTTATTTAAAAGATAAATAAGGTTTATTCATTTATAATATATATATAGGAAGTCTACTTGGGACAGTGGATAAGCAGTTGGATTTTGGAATCGTAATACGCGAGTTTGAATCCCAATCGTTCCATTTTCATTTGTACTAATGCCCTCAGAGAAGGTATAAATCCCTAAATTCCCTCCAGCTATGGATTAAATAGTGCATATTGTGTTGTTCAAAAAAACTATGCCTGGGCAAAAAAATGTTTATTAAAAATGATTGTTCTCGGCATTAAATGATCTAAAAAGTTGGATATACCATAAAATAAAACAAACAAAAAATATATATTTAGTAAAGACAGAATATTGTTATTCAGGTATATTTCACTAAAATTTTTCTTTTTAATATCTTTAATTCACTTTTTTTCTTGTTTGCTAACATATGTATATATGTGTTTGTGTGTATTTTGAAAAGGGTTAATAATGATTTCGATCCTAAAAGAAGACTCATGATTTGCAGAGCTGTACTGACGAGCCGTAGACTCATATATATATGAATTAAAAATATTAAAAAGGAAAATTGAAAATTAAAATTGTTTTTAATGAAATATGTATTTATATATATTAGTGATGGGACGATTACTTGGAATCGGAATCGTTAATCGTATATTTTGGGGGGAATTAGAATCGCATCATTAAATAGATACCTTAGATTTACGATTTTTTCATTACGATTCTCTTGAATTTTTAAGTTAATCGTTAATTGGAATCGTTAATCAACATTTTCCTGGAATCGGAAT
>JAYKTE010410236.1:0-10559 GCA_036873565.1 Xipholeptos notoides
ATAAATAGATTGACAGACGAACATAAGTATATATGTAGAGAGATAGAAATAGAGAGATAGAGAGATAGACAAGTAGACAGCAGATAGACAAATAGATAAATAGATAGATAGACAGACAGACACACAGATTGATAAATGAATAGAGAGAGTAATTAATAGATGGAGTTATTGATAAATAGGAAGATAGATACAAAGAGACACACACAAAGCGAGAGAAAGAGAGAGAGAGAGAGAGAGAGAGAGAAAGAGAGAGAGAGAGAAAAAGGGGGAAAGATTGTTTGTTTTATTTTACAACATATTCCGATTCCAGGGTGTACCACTTCTGAAAGTGAATTTAATGCTTTTGACTTGGATTTGAACTCGTGTAATACATTTCTAGGACCCAAACTTTTATCACTCCTGAAAGTGAATGCAATAGTTTTGACTTGGATTTGAATTATTGTAATACGATTTTAGAGTCGAAGCTTTTACCGCTCCTGAAAGTGAATATAATGGTTTTTACTTGGATTTGAAGTGGTGTAATACGATTCCGGGGTCCAAACATTGGGCAGCGATGTTGGAGCAGTGGAAAAAGCTTCGTCTATGAAATCCTTTTACGAGCGTTAAAATCTCAGTCAAAGTCATTGCATTCACTTTCAGCTGTCTCAGGCAGATGAGACTCGTTAACTCGGGAGAGTAACTCATGTAGGTGAAGGGCAACACTGATTAAAAAAGCCCAGGGATATAATGAGCACATAAAAATGTCCTTGTGTCTAACTTGGATTGGTGCTCGACCAAGTAAATATTTCCAAGCTTTTACCACTCCTGAAAGTGAATGTAGTGGTTTTGACTTGGATTTGAACTCGTGTAATACGATTACAGGGTCTAAGCTTTTACTTCTGCTCCACCATCTATACTTATATGTTTTAAATGTCTATTTCAGCACTGATTAGTAGGTACACAAACGATAATTGTTAGCAAACGCAAAAGACCGCCTTCCACAAACCCACTGAATTGTTAATCGGACATTTTATGGCGCCAACCTCATAATTTTCCATGAAGATGATTCTATCAGTCGTTTCTTTTGAGCTGCGAGTTTGTAATATTTATTTTTGTCATTCTTTCTTTTTTTTTGTAAATTGTTTTTCTTTAATTTTAGTTTTGTTTGTTTGTTGTCTTTTTATTGTTCTCAATTTACGTATCACACTTATCAAAATGTCATCCCCTTCCACCACATCCCTCATTCCAACAAACGTCACCCTTCAATTCTTTAATATATATTTTTTCTTTTTTTTTACACCTAACATGATTTGATCTACTCCCGGCATCAAATTCTGCTGGGTGACGTCTTTTATTCACCCCCACCATCATGTTTCTATCCTTTCTCTGTCCCCCCCCCCAACAACTTACTCAACCCTCTTTCTTTTGGTGGTGATGGTGGTGGTGGTGGGGGGAGGGGTCGAAATAGCTTTTAAAATTCTTCATTTTATTAGTACAACTAGGTTTTTCATGGAAGCGAGAGATTCAACTGAAAGATTGTTAAAATAATTAATTCTAGCTTTGATGAAGTTTCCAAAAGGGGAGATAATACAAATAGAAAGAAATAGGATAAGAAATATTGCGGGGAAGTCAACTTGGCCCAGTGGATAGGCAGTCGGACTTCAGAAACGTAGTATGCAAGTTCGAATCCTAGCCAATCCGTTTGCGTTCACATTTGGCCCAGCGGATTGACAGCCAAATCGTAGGATGCAAGTTCGAATCCCAGTCGTTCCGTTTGCGTCAACATTTGGCCCAGTGGATAGGCAGTCGGACTTCGGAATCGTCGTACGCAAGTTCGAATCTGTTTGCGTTCAGAGTCGGACCTTTGGAAAAGGTATGAATCCCACATTCCCACTAGCTATGGGTTAATTAGCGCATATTGAGTTATTCAAACTAAGTGTGGACCAAACTAGAGTTTACCAAAAATGATTGTCGTTGGCATTGAAATGACCTGCAAAGGTTGATAAGTCGTAAAACAAAAACAAACAAGAAATATTGCTACATGTACGAGGTTCGTTACAAAAGTAATTCCTTTTATTCTTTTATATACGAGGCTTGTTCCAAAAGTAATGCCTCTATTTTATATACAAGGCTTGTCCCAAAAGTAATGCCTCTTATCTTTTTTTATATTCAAATTGTCCCAATAGTAATGCCTCCTATTGTTTTATATACGATACTTGTTCCAAAAGTAATGCTTTACATTGATTTATATTGAAGGCTCGTCCCAAAAGTAATGCCTCCTATTTTTCATATATGCTGGTTGTTCCAAAGTATGCTTCCTATTGCTTTGTATACAAGTGTCGTTCAAAAAGTAATGCCTCCTGATGTTTTATATGCGAGGCTCGTTCCAAAAGTAATACGTCTTATCTTTTATATGTGAGAGTAGTTCCAAAATTAAAGCCCCATATTTCTTTTAATATACAATGGTCATCCCAAAAATAATGACTTCTATATTTCTATGTACAAAGCTCGTTCTAAAAGTAATGCTTCTTATTTTTTATATGCGAGGATACTTCAAATGTAATGTTCCTTATTCATCTATATACGAGGGTCGTTCCAATAGTAATGCCTACTATTGTTTATATTCCGCTCAAATGTTTCAGAATGGATTGAAAATTGCATTTTCATGATTACTCAGCCTATGTATTCATGACCTGACAGTTTCATTTCTCTGTTGCAGATATTGGTGGTGCGAGACTCTAAGAAAGCAACCCCTGTCTGGGACGGGCACCAAATTCCGCCGTCCAGGAAAAATAGAACCGATCAACATTTACCGACCCCGTTGAACGTTTAATAAGCAGGTGCTGTTTATTTGAGCCTAGTAAATTTTCTTTTGGCCAAATTTCCGTGGGCCAGTTTTTCGTTGGCCAATTTTCCTAAAATCATCAAACTTAAATGAATAATTTCAGACAATTCTTTTAAATAAAACATTTAGCATTAAATATCATACAAAGAAAGTCATATATCAATAAAAAAAAAAGAAAGCTAATTATAATCTTTTATATTGCTATAACAATTCATCTATTACACAAATATTATTAGTGTTTTTCTAGTGTAATCAGACTTAAATAAATTGCTTTTAAATAATTATTATAAAGCGAAAGATCCAGCATTAAATACTTAAATATTGTTTCTACATACGATTGCACATGCTTTACCGCGTCTTCATCAGCCGCCAAATAAAGTTGATATCACAGTTTCGGTGGCTAAGACGTCACTGCCACCCTTAGCGTCACCGGACAGAGTATGGAAAAATATTTGCATTCCCGATCGGTATTAGATATTGTTAAAGAAGAGTCAGTTCAAAGATGTTGTTATTCTAGGCAAGTGTATCCCCTTATTGAGTCAAGGCATTCCTTGCTATATTTACTAATTGATTAATATATGGTAATCTTTTATTTCACATTTTTCTAGATTAGTGAGTCGAATTGTTGTTATATTTACTAAGTAATAAAACCTTGCTAAAATTATTTTCATGTATTTCAGGCTAAACTATCTCAGTATTGAATTAGATTATTGCAATTAAAAATGACTAAACTTATATTCCTTCTTTATTCCAGGCTAAATCATTTAACTATTCAGTTAGGTTATTCCTTGCTATAGTCACTACATTCTTTATTCTCTATTCTAGCCTAAATTATTTACTATTCAGTTAGGTTATTCCTTGCTATACTCACCATATATATATATATATATATTTATTCCAGGCTAAATTATTTAACTATTCAGTTAGCTTATTTCTTGCTATATTCACTAACTAATTACATACTGGTAAACTCTAATATTCCAATTAAATATTACTGAACTTATATTCCACTTTACTCTAGGCAAAAATATTTAACTATTCAGTTAGGTTATTTCTTGCTATATTCACTAACTAATTAAATATTGCTAAACTATGATATTCCAATTTATTCCAGGCTACATAATTCCACTAATGAGTTATGTTATCACTCCAGTACTTCCGTATTTAAATTTCTACTCTACATGTCCTTTTCGTCTTTCTAATATAAATCTTAAGTAGAGTGTTGATTATGATCCCAATCTAAGAAACTATCATTTATAATTTCTTCCATACAACATAGCTTTTAAATCTAATTCTGTTCAAAACATTAAAAAACATTTCTCCGTCTAGCCGTATCTATCTATCAATCAATCTCTTCTCTTAATCTCAACCGATGTCGTCTTCACACGCTTATCATTCGAGTATTTTCCTTTTCTTTCTTTTCAATCTTTGTGCTTTGAGTTTTTAGTTTTGCCTATTTTTTCATGCTAATCCCAAGTTAATTTAGGAGGAAATTAAATCCTTTGTCTCAAAGTGAAAATGAATACCGAAACTGAAAGTAAAAGTAGAAAGAAGACTGAAAGTAAAAGTAGAAAGAAGACTGAAAGTGAAAGCAGAAAGAAGACTGAAAATGAAAGTAGAAAAAAGACTGTAAGTGACAGTAGAAGGAATACTGAAAGTGAAAGTAGATAGAAGACTGAAAGTGAAAGTAGAAAGAAGACTGAAAGTGAAAGTAGAAAAGATACTGAAAGTGAAAGTAGAAGGAAGAGTGAAAGTGCAAGTAGAGAGGAAGTCGAAAGTAAAAGTAGACATGAAACGGAAATTGAATGAGGGAGAAAACTGAAAGTGAAAGCATATATAGACTTGGTCTAGACAAAATCCAAGTTAGGCACAAGGCCAGTTCTCCGTGCCTATTATATCCCTGGGATTTTGTATTCAGTGTTGCCCTTTGTTATTCTCTCGTGATAACGAGCCTCAACTGCTCGAGACAGCTGAAAGTGAATACAATGGTTTTGATTGGGATTTGAACTCGCGTAATAAAGTTCAAGAGACCGCGCTTTTCCCACTAACCCACACTTTATGCCAAAAGTGAAAGGAGAGATGAAGCTGAAAGTGAAAGTAGAAATAAGATTTTCTAATGAATCTTTTGATTTAAAAGTTGGTAAACATAAAAATAAGAGGAAGAGAGGGACAGACAGGTGCAGTGAGAGAGAGAGGGGAGAGAGAGAGAGAGAGAGAGAGAGAGAGAGAGAGAGATAAAGAGGGGAGAGAGAGAAAGAGGGAAGAGAGAGAAAGAGAGAAAAAAGATTGTTAATGAGTCGGCAAATGTGTGAAGTCCTAAAGACGTGATTCTGCAGCAGGCGTCAAAGTTACCTGCTTCCATTGGACGCCTCCAGGAGGCCACCCCTATCATCAGCGCCGCTCGTACTCGAGCCGAGATGGCTAGTTGATAATAATTCCGTATTTATCTTTTATTATTTTTTAATTTTTGGCTTTTTTTGCCTTTATTCATAAAAAAAGGCAATCTGGGCGGCAAAAGCTTTTCTTTTGTATTTGGGTTTCGTTTTTTTTAAAACTGTATCTCTCTCTTACACCCCCCTCTCTCTCACACTATCTCTATCTCTATCTCTATATTTATCTCCATCTCTCTCTCTATTTTTTTGTCTCCAATTATATATTTTATTCATTAATTCATTTTTTCTTAATTTGCTTTTGTGGTGTTTTCAATGTTTCTTTCCCTTCCGTTTTGTCGTTTATACCGCCATTTATAAAAGTTTTCTTTATTTACCGGTTCTCATTAGCGTTATAGCTTTAAATATACCCCCATCCCCGTGTTTGCCTTTTAGTTATACTCCCCATTTTTTTGTCTAACTGTGATCTCAAAATATATTATGACCGCAAACTTTTTTTTAAGGAGAAAAGTATTATATTTTCATTACAAATATTCCCGCTACTGGAGAGTGCCTCCAGTAGCGACAATATCTGTCGTTAAGAATCAGTGAGATGTTTAACGACAGATAGCTGAAATTTTCAGCCATTTACAAATACTTCACTGAAGCATGTAATAAGTAACATGAAATTTATGGACTTAATTCAAAGGGTTGGCTCAGTGGATGGGCAGTCGGACTTCGGAATCGTAGTACGCAAGTTCGAATCCTAGTCGTTCCCTTTGCGTTCATATTACTATTAACCTTGGGAAAGGCATGAATCCCCAGATTCCCTCTAGTTATGGGTTAAATAGTGCGTGTTATAATATACAAAAATCAAAGAGGGGACAAAAACTAACTTTTACCGAAAATGATTGTTCTCAGCATTAAATAACCTAAAAATGTTTATATGCCTTAAAACACAAACAAACGAACAAACAAACAAACAAACAAACAAACAAATATTCCTTTTAATGGATGCACTAATGTTTAACGACAGATAGGTAAAATTTAAAGCCATTTACAAATACACCACGGAAACATAATAAGTAACATGAAATTTATGGACTTTATTCAAATACATAGGCTACCTCCTTTATTTGAATAAAGGGTTACATTCTGTGAAGACTCTCAATTACAACAAGGAGGTTCCCGTGTTCGATCACATGAAGAAGCCCTTCATTGTGAAGGTAACAATGATTAGGATGAAAACAGCAGGCCGGAAATAGATGTACAAATAGGGACAACTGTCTAAAAGTTTAATGCACTAATTATCAAACATAATTTTAAGGATTCTGAAAAGTAATTTTCCAATCCATGCATAATGAATTTGAGAACAATACTCTAAACATTTGGTGCACAAACTCCTTCCCAAAACCCCGAAAAAAATACCAATATGTATGGCGGGCCCCCGCTGATGTCCGAATATCGGGTACTGTCATTTTGTCCACTGTCTTCGTTTACTCGAGGAGAGGGATAAAGGTGACAGAGTGACATTCGCTGTGGATATTCTTTTGGGTGGTCATAGCTGCGTGACAGCCACACACACTCACTTGACCTACATCACTTTCAGCATAGCCCAAAGGGGGATGAGACAGGCGGTTTCCATGATGTAGGTGGCTGGGTTCTTGATCCACGAAAGTCCGCCTTACAGACATTGTATTAGAGTATTTTATCAGTGTTGTTATTCACCTAGATCAGTTACTCTCCGCTGTTAACGAGCCTCATCTGCACGAGGCAGATGTAAGTGAAGTGAAAGTGGTTCTGCCTGGGATTTGAACTCGTATAGTACAGTTTCAGATCCCAAGCTTATACCACTCCTCCACCTTCGCTGACTTTCAAACGAGCACATAACGAAAAATTGAACAATAGCCTAAAAACTTTATAGGGAAATTATTAATCCTAGTCTAAAGGATTCCATAAAACGCAATCCTATATAATGAAGTTCAGATTTTAATGTGTTTCATCACGAATTTGTGTATCAATTTTTTTTACTATTGTTCCCCCTATCATTATTATTGGTATATATACTTTGGAATCCATGAGATGAGGCTTGATAATTTGTGCAATAAATTTCTGGACTATTGTTCTCATTTTTGTTATTGCTATTTTCACTTTCGAATCCTTGAGATGAGGCTTGATAATTTGTGCAATAAATTTGTGGACTATTGTTCTCATCTTTATTATTGGTATATTTACTTTGGAATCCTGGAGATAAGGCTTGATAATTTATGTATAAAATTTGTTGACTATTGTTCTCATCTTTATAATTTGTATCTTCACTTTTGAATCCTTGACATGGGGCTTGATAATTTGTGTATTAAATTTATGGACTATTATTCTCATCTTCAATGTGTACAGATTAGATATTGTCGATATCCGACCTAGGATATTTCGACTTGGTCACAAATTAGGCACAAAGCCAGTTTACATGCTCACTATACCCCTCGGCTTTTGTAATAAGTGTTGCCCTTTACCTAGATAAGTCACACTCCCGAGTTAAGGAGCCTCATCTGCCTGAGACAGTTGAAAGGGAAATGCAATATTTTTACTGTGGTTTGAACTCGTGTAACACGATTCCAGAGACCGAGCTTTTACCACTGCTCCAACCTCGGTACCCATACCCGACCTAGGGGGTGTTTCAGTCGGACACTTTAACAACTTCCTCATGGGCCTGTCTAAAAGTTGGTATTTAACATATGACATATAAATTGAAAATATGTTATAAAAGTTTTTGACGTTAGTTTAGATGCTGTTTGTTTTGTTTTACAGAATATCAACCTTTTTTAATTCTTATATATTATTAGTGTATATACTGGAACTTGCAAGTGGCAGTGTATTTACACTATCAGTTGCAGGTCAGAGTTTATATATACCGGCAATGGCAGATATGAGTGTATCTATATACTGAAATCGCAGATAGGAGTATTTACACGTATATAGCGATTGCAGGTTGAAGTGTATATATAGGCAGTTGCAGATAACAGTATATAATTGCTGACAACTGCAGGTAAGAGTGTATCTAATCGTTTTTGTCCCTGAAAGGCCGATATATTGGCCCTGAAAATCTGACGAAAAGTCGACACGGTCAATATTTTGGATAACCAAAGGGTTATAGGGCAATTGGAGGTAGGTGCATATCTATTCCAGCAATTGCAGGTTGAAGTCTATACATTGTTAATCACAGGTAGGAGTGTATTTAGTGAATTCTTAATTTTTATAGCAAGAAGGAATTCACTTAAATCGGAATTTTCCGATAACAGATTCATTGTTTGATAAATTGTCTTAACTAGGCGCCATTATAATCCATCCGTGGCTCGATTTTGAATATAAAGTGAAGCAAGATGCGTTCTCTTCTATTAACTTGCTTTCCCCCTTCTCTATCTGTATCTTTATCGGCAGTAGGACACGCCACCCTACAGCCAGCACCCCCAAGAAAAAAGACTATTAGCAAAAAATTCCGTCCCTCCCCACCCAATAAAAAACAAAAAACAAACAAAAGCATAAAAAGATAAACCGTAAATATAAAACAGAGTAAAATGAAATTGAAAAAAAAAGGGAAGAAAGAAAGATTGGAAAACGAGTTTTGATAAATGAATAAGCAGACGACATTTTTGCGCCAAAAGATATCACCAAATTAGAAGTGCGGCAATTTGGGCGTAATGCGTGTATATGTGTCTTTTTATGTGTATGTGTGTGTCTTTTTAAATATGTGCATATGCGTGGGCTATGTGTGTCTTTTTGTGTTTTTCCTATTTCCTGGTAGGTGTGTGTATATGTGTCTTTCTATCTGTGTGTCTTTATAAATATGTGCATGTTTATGAGGAATGTGTGTCTTTTTGTGTATCTCTGTGTCTTTTTGCGAGTTTTTCTATTTCCAGATATGTGTGTGTCTTTCTATCTGTGTGTCTTTATAAATATCTGTATGTGCATGAGGGATTTGTGTATTTTTGAGTATTTCTGTGTCTTTCTGCGTGTTTTTCTATTTCCAGGTATGTATGTGTATACGTGTCTTTCTATCTGTGTGTCTTTATAAATATGTGTATGTTTGTGAGGAATGTGTGTCTTACTGTGTCTTTCTGTGAATTTTTCTATTTCCCTTTTTATGTGCTCATTATATCCCTGCACTCTTGTAATCAGTGTTGCCCTTCACCTAGATGAGTTACTTTCTCAAGTTAACGAACCTCATCTACCCGAGACAGCTGAAAATGAATGTGTTTTGACAATGGTTTTGACTAGGATTTGAACTTGTGTAATACGATTCCTGAGACTAAGCTTTTTCCATTGCTCCAATCTCGCTACCCCTTTCTGTGTGGGGAAGTTCACTAAAGACAGTGGATAGATAGTCTGACTTTGGAATAATAATACGCGAGTTCGAATTCTAGTCCTTCCATTTACGTTCCCTCCACTTATAGATTAAATAGTGCATATTGTGTCATTTAGAAAAACCTACGCATGGAAAAAAGCACGTTCATCAAAAATGCTTGTTCTCGGCATTAAATGACCTAATAAGGTTGATATGCCGTAAAACACAAATAAATGAAAAACTTTCTATCTGTGTATCTTTCTAAATATGTGTACGTGTGTGGAGAATGTGTGCTTTTCTATGTCTTTCTCTGTATCTTTATATTTTCAGGTATTTGTGTGTGTGTATGTGTCTTTCCATGTGTGTAGCTGTATGTATGTCTTTGTAAGTGTGTGTCTCTGTGCGTACCTTTGCATGAGTGAGTGTGTATGTTTTTGCGTATGTGTGTTTATGTTTGTGTGTGTGCATGTGTGTATATCTGAAGGTATGTGTATATTTGTATGTGTGCGTGTGTCTGATTGTATGCCTTTGTATGTGTTTGTGTGTGTATGTTTGCATGTTTGTGAGTGTGATTGTGTCTGTTAGCAGGGCTGTGTATGTGTGTGTGTTTCTGTGAGTGTGTGTCATTGTGTGTTTGTGAGTCTGGCTGTGTTCGCGAGTGTGTGTATGTTAGCAGGTATCTTAGTGTGTGCGTGTGTCTGTATATGTGTGAAAGTGTTTATTTGTGTGCTTGTGTGTCTGGCTGTGTTCGCGAGTGTGTGTATGTTAGCAGGTCTCTGAGCGTGTGTGTGTGTCTATATGTGTGTGGAAGCGTTTATTTGTGGAAGTTTGTATTTGTGTGGCTGTGTTCGTGAGTGTGTATATTAGCAAGTCTCTGTTCTTGTGTATGTATGTGTGAGAGACTGGCTGTGCACGTAATTTTGTATTTATTAGCCGGTCTCTGTTTGTGTGCGTGTGTCTGTATGTGTGTGAGTGTGGCCGTACGTTTGTGTGTGTGTGGCTGTGTTCACGTGTGTGTGTGTAT
>JAYKTE010410347.1:0-10558 GCA_036873565.1 Xipholeptos notoides
TACTGACCTTCATTGGCAATTATGAGTCTCCTTACAACTTTTAATTGCAACCAATACCCTGTGAGAAAAAACAGTTACCAATTTAACATTGGAGATCATCTGCTGCTCCCCATAGAACTTCTGCAGCAAGGTTAGAGCAGTGGTAAAATCTTGGACTCTGGAATCGTATTACACAAGTTCAAGTTCCTGTCAAAACTGTAACCTTCACTTTTAGCTGTCTTTGGCAGATGAAGCTCATTAATTTAACTCTTTATCCAAATTGCACCTTAAATCCAAGAGGTAGATATCACATCAACAATTAATTTTTCAAATAGTGTAAAATAACAAGTTCTATTAGCTTTTCTTAACTTTTAATCAGTAACAATGATTTAATTCATCTTTACCCAAATTATATTCTGATCCGAAGGAGGAAGATATCTTCTTCATCAAAGTTCATTTTTCAAACACAACCAGAATTGAATTGAATGTTATCTATCTTTGAAATTTAGTGTTGGTTTTATTAAAACAATAGGAGTCAATTTAGGACACCTGAGGAAGGCTGATGGGTGATTTGGTTGAAACATTGGGAGAAATAGAATATTATGGATGAGGAGTATAGTCCAGTTAGTACTTTCAGAATTCATTATACGTCATCTCAAGGATTTCAAGAAATAATAGCAATGCCATATTCATTTGATGCTCTTATATTTACTTCTATTTTTAACACCTGTAGAACACTTAGGCGTCCTTTGCGTAGTAATTATAGCTCTGCAGAGGTGTAAGCTTATTTGACACTTAAGTGTATCATGTATAAAACTATCGCCCGATTCGTGCAGGTGGTAGCTTTACAGTTCAAAAAAAAAAAAAATCCAAGTAGGAAAATAGAGTAAAAAAAAAAAAAAAAGTTAAGTCCATCTTTGGTTGAATATGATATATGTATTGAAATCATAGAAAATAAAAATAAAAATATTTAAAAAAAATACAATCTGTTGATGTGCATTGTGCTCGTGGTAATCTTAAGTGTTATCAATAGTTCATAGAAATACAATTTAGTCAGTGATCGTCTATCTGTATTAATCAACTAAGTATAATAATCCGTTGAGTTATCAATCGTTCGTAGTGTCTGCTTTTGCAGTAACAATATAAACCGGTATCTTTCGAAGTATGATGTCTCGTTAAATGATCAACCCACTCGGGGTTTATGTCTCCGTATCAATTCAACTAAGTCAATCTCAACTACTATACACCGTTTGTTCTTCAATTCACATGGGTTCGCTGATGTAGGCCGAGAGCGATAAGTCCTTGAACAGGTCAGTTCACAAAAGAAAGAGTTAAAAAAATATTAATTGTTCCTAGCAGAAACAATTGCTTAGTCTGGGGTATAAAATCGTATTTCCAAATTATTGCAGTTTGCAAACAATACGAAAATGGCTGACTGTCTGTCTTGATGATCACGATTGCAGTAATCAAAACATGTGAGAGGGTACAATAGAGAGAGAATAATTGGCGAGTGGTCTGGGAGGGTATAGCTTGTCTCAGCCAGCAGAGGGAGCAAGGATTGATCAGACTCAAAAAAAAAAACAACTCTTCCTTGGGAAAAAGACAACAGAGTCAGGATTTCAGCCCTCCATGGTCTTCTAATAGAACAGCTCTGATTGGTTAATTGGTAATTTTACTAAGTTAGAATCTAAAGGGTTAAATAAGACTTAAATGCTATTTTTGAATTTCTAAATCATTTATTTTCCTTGATTTTATAAGTTTTGATAAGGATTCATTGTACAGGGTGGTCCAAAAGTTATCAATCAATAATTATTTTTTTTTAAATATTAAGACATTTTAATCTTAAAAGTGGGATTTACCTACTGCTAAAATTTCTTGCATATAACATGGGAAGTATAAAAGCTATTTAAGATTGAAAAGGGTTGGTAACATTTGGCCACACTGTATAAACCTTTTACCTACTGCTAAAATTTCTTAAATTTTGTTAGAAAATAATTTGCATTAACAATCATACATACTTCTACACTCTATTTAAACTCAGAAAAAAAGATCTCTCCAACCTAATAACAATAATTATTTTTGCAACTTTCCATAATAACATTACACTTTTGCCTTACCAAGGAAAGATATTTCAGGACTAACGTTTTTGGAAAAAACAAACTTGAGTATATCTTTTTTCTTTTTGCATTTCAAAGTGTGAAAAATATATGTAATTAGATAAAGCAATTGAATTTGTTTGGATCATTTACTATATTTTCAAAAGAAAAGGACTGTTCTTTACCTAAATGATATTTTTCTTGATACCAGGGGTAAAAGTTAACTACACAAGCTTAATTTTTAGAACAATATAACATGGGAATTATAAAAGTTATTTAAGATTTAACAGGGTCAATAAATTTTTGGCCACTCTGTATAAGAATTTTAGCTCTTTTGAAGACAAGTTGAAGAAATCTAGCTGGTCCTGAGTTAAGTTCCTAACACAAATACTCATTTGGACCAAAATTCAAATTAGTTCAAAATTCATAGGTGAAGTTGATTTGGGCCAGTGGATAGGCAGCCAGACTTCAGAATCGTAATATATGAGTTTGAATCCCAGTCAGTACGTTTGCATTCATATTTGGACTATTTACTAAGTACGGACAAAAAATGATATTTCTAAAAAGTGATTGTTTTCGACATTAAATGACCTCAAATGGTTGGTATGTTGTGAAACACAAACAAAATTTATAAAAGCATGTGAAATCATTTAATAAAGATTTTTATTAGATAAAGGGTTAAATGACACTGCAATTTGTTTGAAAATGAAAATTAAAAAAAATTAATAACAAGATAAAGGTCGACATTTAAAAGCATCTCATTAAAATAGAAAGTTATTGTTATAAATTTAGTTTTGTACTGAAGATACAAGAAAGTGATATCTGATTAGCCTAGTTATTGCATTTGAGAATCAATCAGTTAGGTTTTAAAGATTTTTCTTTAAGATCAAGCATCAAAATATATCTTTTTTTTTTTATTTGGTCTTGCTGCTATTTCTGCTGCTGCTGTTGTTGTGCATTATTTTCTTTTTTTGTTGGGGAAATAAACAATTCTTGTTATATGAGTGGACTATAAAGTTCTTCCTAGATGACAACCTGAGATGCAAAGATTAAAAACAAAAGATGAAAAAATAAATGAATAAAAACTAAAATGAGAAAAAAACATTTTTAAAAAATTAATCAGATTTGATGGAATTATTCAGAAGAAAGAAAATTTTTTTTTTTTATAAATACATCAAAATTATTTCTAATTACTAGTTTGTTATTTTGAAACCTAGTGATCATATTTCTTCTGAAAAAAGATTTTATTGAGGTTTTATTAGAATTGTTGATTTTTTTTTTTTATCAGTATTAAAGAATGAAGAATCTGAACTGTCAGATTCCGCTTTGCTTTTCATAAATATCAAAAAAGCAAAATAAATTTACTTCAGACTTTAATACAATAAATTAATAAATTGATTTCGTAACTTTAGATAAAAATGATAAAATATAGCTACTCTTCAGATCATTTTTAAAATAATGTGTAGTAGTTACTTAAGTGGATAAATTACCTTTTCCCATAATATGGATAATAAAATTTGTATACTTAGAAGGATTATAGTCCTCAGTCATATATTTATTAAATTCACTATGTTTTGGTCACATAATAAATATACATATTATTAAGCATCATCTTCAAAAACAATTTTTGGACTAAGCTGTCTATATTTTTGATATCAAATTTTTCCCATCCATATTATTTTCTTCCTCACAACGTTTCGACTGAATCACTCATGTGTGAAAGAAAATATGTATGAGGAAAATAGTCCAAATAATGTTTCTAGAATTCATCATACCTCATTTGAAGGATTTTGAAAAATAATAAAAAATATACTCTAATTCAATGAGGCAGTCTGATATTTTGGTGTCAGTTTAAGATAGAAATACCTCCACTATCAAAACAATATTATATTAATTTACAATATTTTTTTAGAATTATCAACATACAATTAAGTGTCACTTGTAACTTTAAAAAACTAAATAGTTAAATAAAAAAGATATTTTCTCCAAACTTAAAGAACTACTTCTTTCTAAAATCTATTGACAAGTTCCAGAAGTTTGTAAATAAGCTTAATTTTACAATATAAATTATGTCAAAATATTTATAAAAAATGTTCTTTCTTTTGAGAAAAAAATAGATGCCATGCAAATCAATATTTTATTTTTGTCACCTTTACTGTCTAAATATTTTTGCTTTTATCAAGAATAAAATTTAAACAACAGAATTGTTCAAATGCTACATTGAATTTACATTGGATTATTTTCTGAAATCACAACATAAAATCATTTCTTTTTCTTGTTCATAAGTACATCAAAAAACTTTAAAGGAAAAAAATAGCAGTTTCTTTAACCTAATTGCATTCTAACCTTTGTGAAACAACAATTTTAAATTGAAAAAAAATTATTTTTGTGTCTCTCTGTTAAATATAATTCCTCTAATACCTTTTGTCAGGCTTTCTATTTGATTTAGTTTGTGGTGCAAAGCAATACCTATTCTATAAGGGAAGGCTACTTTGAACATTGAATAGGCAGAGGGATTTCAGAATCATAATATGCAAGTTTGAATCCTAATCCTTCCATTTATTATCACATTTTGACTAATACCCTTTGGGAAGGTATGAGTCCCCACATTCCCTCCAGCTATGGATTAAAGAGTGCATATTCTGTTGGTCATAAAAAAACTATGAGAGGAAGGACAGAAGAATTGTTTATCAAAAAATGATTGTTCTTGGCATTAAATGACCTAAAAAGGTTGGTATGCTGTAAAATAAAACAAACTATTCTGTAAGTATTATTTGCTAAACGTTTATAAAATTTATCATAACTCATGTGAAGGATACAAAAAAATATAATTACACTGTCTGAAATGCATAAAGGTGTGGCATGAAATTACAATTTTTTGTTTGTATTTTACGGCCTATCAACCTTACTAGGTCATTTAATGCCAAGAACAATAATTTTTGGTAAACATTAGTTTTTGTCCAAATTAGATTTTTGAATAACACACTATGTACTATTTAACCCATTGCTGGATAGAATGGGAGAATTAATTACCTTTTCCAAGGGTATTTGTCCAAATATGAATGCAAACGAAACAACTGGGATTCAAACTCTCATACTATGATTTCAAAGTCCTATCCACTGGCCCAAGTCAACCTACATTTAAAATGTTTACTTTCTTTTTCTTTGAAGAGGTAATATATTCTAAAATAAATTTAAAAAAACATTTAAATATTTAGATTTATTCACTGTTTTTAAAAATAACTTAGCTTTTTCATCTCTGGGTACAGATTTCCATCAAAATTGATTCGTAATATTAACCTAACTAAAAAAAAAAATGATTAAATAAACAAAAAGCTGTTTATGAAGGAACGGGGAGAGTACTAATGTATTATGTAATTCAAACAAATTTGAAACCAATAAAAATCCAGTTTTAACAAGAAGTGATGTCCTGGCTTTTCAACTTTAGAAAATCGAATACCAAGCAGAATATAATTAAAACATGAACAATTAAACAACTTTAAAGGATATTTCTGAATATAACAATGTCGTAAATGAATATTAATACAATTCTATTATTGAAAATTAATAATAACATAGAGATGATTATTAAAATACATTTTATTTTATTTAATATGTAAATTAAGTAACTTGGAATTGTAAATTTTCTTAGAATACGTAGGATACATATAGAGTTGATGAAAATGTAAGTGTGCAATGTAAATTTTGAAAAATCTGAACCCAAACAAATTCTACAATTTTCAAAAGAAATAAGACTGTATACAAAAATTTAACCCCCTCCCTTCTCTAAAAAATATTACAGATCAAATGACTTAAAAAGCCTATTTTTGTTTACAATACCAACCCCCCCACAAATTCTACAATTCTTAAAAGAAATAAGACTATAGACCCAAATCTAAAAAAACAAAAGCAGTAACTACTTACTCTACACCATTAATCAATATATATCTAAGACCCTCTCAAGAGTGTCTTTTTTATATAACGCATATACCAATATTTCATGCTTTAAATAATCTTGATTTTGATAAGCCACTAAATAATGCAACCTTAGCTTGAGGTGAGAAAGAAGTTTTCTTCACGGAAGTATAATAGAAATGTCTTTTTTTTTCTTGTTATTTTTCACAATTTAGAAATAAAAATCACATACTGTTTGTTCAACTAACTAGATGTTTTGAGGGGAAATATTCTTGTGTCCACAAGAGAAATTATAAAAACAAAACCCTTCCTCCCACCTTTGCGTTGTTTGCTCATTAGCAATTTCTTTTTTGATTTTGAAACAACATTCAATATTTTTGCTATTAAAATTGGTTTTTCAACTTAGCTGTTCTTAGTCCACATATATTTTATAATGATAGGTAGTGAAGGTAGAGCAGTGATAAAAGCTTGGACAGTAGATTCCTATTATACAGGATCAAAACCATTTCATTCAATCAATATGATTTTTCAGCATTAAATGACCCATTTTTGTAGATGGATGGAGTTGTCCCTCTTTCAATTCTGGAAGGACAAAAAGAAGATATTTCAAAAAAGTTAGCCCTTCCGAATTTTCTCCTCTGCCCTGATTGTCTGTCCCAGAAAGAGAGCCATTATGGTACAAATACACTTTCATTCTACCAAACTATTGAATGAACACTTTGCATATACTATATTTGTTCCGTTTCTGATATCAAAAATGTTTTTACCACTATGCCTTCCTATTTCTAAAGTTAATAGAATTATAAATTAAAAAATAATGTATACTGTTTTGGATTAAAATCTCAAGATGCCGAAAGCTGAAATAAATCCTTCACATAAATAGTTGGTTCCACTTGCCAGCAGGTATTCAGGATTGACTACACTAGTTTCTCTAGTTGAGTGCAATTGTGATTGGCTTATTTTTTACATAGGCTTATTTAAAGCCAGTAGACTGTAAGTTAAAAAAAATGTGCAAAAGTAAGATAACTTATGATTGTTTAGTGTAATGAGCATTTGAAAAATTATTTGAGTGTGCATAAATACACCATTGTGTACATGGTTATCAAATGGTAAACAGGACAACAAACTTAAAATCCACTTGAAATTGTATAGTTATATATTGCCTTAAGGCACTCAGCATATGCTTATTATATTTAATAGTTAATCCCAGCCTATCATTATTTACCCAAGGAGAAGATTGACTAGCGATTCCATTTTCTATGCCTTGTGATTTCAGATATCAATTATTGCAGAAAAAAAATGTAAAACCAATATCTAGAGGTCACATATTTCCTCAAAAGTTGATTACAACCTCTAATATTTACATTTTGCCAACACTTAAAAGAAAAAAAAATTGTTTTGAATTTAAAATTTAGAAGAGATTGATTGATAAAGGCCAGTTTTTTGTTCAACTATTTTTCGGACTGTTGTCTTCCTTATCATTATTATCTTCACATTGTTTCGGCCAAGGAACCATTCAGCCATCTTTAGGGGATTGAACTCAGGGAACCTTCTCATTGCAATCAGGAGTCACAGAATTTCAAACTTTACTCTTATTCAAAAAACTGGGTAACCTGCTCTCGTTCTGTTAGCCATGACCGGGTAGTGTTGAATCATTGGAATCATGGTATCCAGTGATCTTTGGGTGGGAGTGAAAGCTTCGCTTTCAGTACTGCAGATGCCCAATGCCTTTATCTGTTGCACCATAAGTACGTAGTTGTACAAATTGTCAAGTCTCATCCCAATGATTCTGAAAAACCAGGCCAGTTTTTTGTTGTCCAGGTCTTTTGGGCTTTTTTTTAACATTTATTTAATGATCTTAGGTGACCTAAAAATGAAAATATTAGAAATTTAAAATATAAGCATAAATATAGATTCAAACAAGTCCAACTCTTACTAAGTGTAAAATAAACTGATAAAATTAAGTGAAATAATTTGATTTTTGTTATGGTCTTATGTATAACCATATTATGTAAGCAAATAAGAAAGTCTATAGCACTTTTACTTATATTGATTTTTTTTTTACTAAAGGATATCTGAAGATAATAGCAATGTAAGTGTAATCAATCTGGATAAATTTGCTTTGTAACAAAAAAAATTAATTAAATGCAAAATGTGGTAATTTATGAAGAAATCACACTCACTCAGACAAATTTACATTCTTTAGCATAGATATAAGAAATACTATGAGAAGATAAAAGTATTTTAAGAATGCCAACTCATGTAAAAAAGAAGATGGGTAAAGGAGAAGAGAAGGGTAAGAGAGGAGTGTATGGTTGTCTAGAGCTTTGGATATGTTTCATGCTAGCAGTTTTTTTTGTTATCATTTTTACTCAAAGGCCTTTATTATTCAGTTGGTTTTTTGGTTTTTGTTTATCTTCTAAACAAACATCAATACAAATAAGCAAAGAAAAATCTATTTTCATTTGAAGTAGAAAATCTTTGCATAATACAATAATTTGAAATGAAAGTGTTTGATTACATTATGAATTTAAAAGCCCATATTTTTTGACAAATGTCAAGTTGAATTTAATTTCCTAATTGTTTGTTTTGAAGATGCATGAATTAAAGAGTTTTTGAAATAAAGTAAATATATTTATCATTTTAATTTATTTTTTTAAACTTCTAAAATGTAATACACAAAAAGATTACAATTAAATAAGTATCCATTTTTGAAGTTTAACATTTTTGCATATTGATTAAAATGAAAAATATCTTCTGGTTTGCTCAATTCCTCACAAAATTTAACAAAAATAGCCAAAATTTACATTTTACAATGCTATTTTTCTTGAAATAAAATAACCCTTATTTTTACATTCGAAATATCCTTAAAGATATATATAGATTCACTGTTTTTGCTTTAATCTTTTTTAAAAAATCAAATATTGAACCATATGTGATTTAAAATAATCAGCCATAACAAAGAATTATGTGATAATAAAAAGATATGTAATTATAGTAATCAATTCCATATTATTCAAATAATGGATCATATGCGATTATAATGATCAGCCATAAATATGAATTACATGTGATATTAATTATGTTATTATATTAATAAATTCCATATTATTAAATATAAAAATGTAGTGGTCTTCATTATAAATAAACAATCTATCATTTAATTAGTTTTTGAAAAGGATTTAATGATTGATATCATGATAAGATTACTCATCATTTTAATAATTATAATATTTAAAGATATGCCCCTCTCTTCTACTTAAGGGCAGTGAAATCTTTTTGTAGCCTTTATATAACTCTGTTGTTCTGAATAAATAATTTTTCCTATGAGTAATAAATGAGGTGTTGAAAGTAACAACCCGACAAGCGCCACTGCAGCCAAAAACAAGTTATTTATAACACTGTATTTTTAAAAGCCTCCTTTATCATGTTAAAGAGAAGAGATGGTCGAATTGAGACTGAAATAGACTAATGTACAGACTTTGGAGTACAATCCGGCAAGCAACAAAACACTCTGACCAATTATATGCCTTAAGCTACTCGGCAAGCGCCTGGCAGCCAGTGAGAGAGCACAGGACAACATTTTTTAGCCAATCAGAGTGCATTCTGTTGTTTACTTGCATTGTTTTTTTTTCTTTTTCCTCCATTTTTTTTTTTTTTTTTTGGTGCTTGTCGGGTTGTTACTCTGAATGCCTCAAGATAATTTTCTAAATAACAATCAATTCAAATTTTAGATATTCAAAAAAATTTGTGAAGGAACTTATTTAAATACAGTGGGATTTAAGCTATGATTTTTGTACTCTGGAACAGTGATCTTCTTCAACTTGTTTAAGGGTAAGTCCACTTGGACCAATGAATAGGCCATCCGACTTTGGAACCATAGAACCAGAGTTGGAATCCTAGTCATTCCATTTGCATTCATATTTTGACTAATACTCTTGGGAAAGGTGTGAATCTCCACATTCCCTTCTGCTAAGAGTTAAATAGTGTATACTGTGTTATTCAAAATACTAAGTGGGAACAAACAATAACATTTACCAAAAATGATTGTCCTTGGTATTAAATGACCTAAAGGATTGATATGCCACAAAACACAAACAAATTGTTTAAGTCTTAAATATGTGATCTTATTGAATAAAAGAATAAGCCAGAAAAGCACCTTGCATCATAAAGTGCATGGGGAATCTCAGCACTTAATGACACCTGCATCTAAAGTTAGAAGTTAAGATGCAGACACAAAGATTGTTGCTGCTGATTTATTCATTGATTTATTTACTTAATCAGATCTATATGTAAAAAGATAAAATAAAAACTGGGGGGTAAGAGAAATCGACCAACTTTGATTCAAATGTGTGTATATGGTAGTATATTGTAGAATTCCAAGACTTTGCAATCCAATAGTTTGGAATTACCATTAGTTTGTTTTTAACAATGACAAAAATATTGTTTAGCTCAATTTTTTTTTTTTTTTCCATGCCAGTTGTAAGAAGGAAAGGAAAAATCCAACATGTTAGTCCTACCTATCTAACTATTCATATGTGTAATATATATATATATATATATATATA
>JAYKTE010410458.1:0-10557 GCA_036873565.1 Xipholeptos notoides
AATTAGCATCAAGAAATAATTTGTATAGATCTTGCATTTTGCATATAGCTCTATTTCCTTCTTATTAGAAGTCATAATTATATTACGAAACCGAAATGAATACTGACTGTACTGTCGGAATGTAGGTTCCGTTTAATGTATATACACATTGCCCAAAAGCAGTAGTTTCGTAAAATAATTGAAATAATATTAACAAAGATACAATTGGGCGTGAAGCCTTGACAATCGAAAATTAACATACTGAGTAATAGATGCTCCCGTGGTCACTGGTTTAAAACGTAATATTATTCCATTAGGGCCGCGGGATCGGATCGGATAATTTGCACTGATGATTTCTAGTAAGAAGGATATAGATCTATATGCAAATTTCCAAAATATTTCTTGATATTAATTAAAAATAATTACGGTTTATTCAGTTATAAAACATAGTTGTGTGTATGTTGAGGCAGCATCTTTTTCTTTCAAACAAGTTTGATAAACGGTTGGTCAAAAGTTAGTTTACATTACTTCATTATCTGTTATTTGTTTATTATAATGTTTTAGATATAAACTATAACAACTAATACTGAATTTTATAAAATTGATTGATATCTGTTATGGGGATCTACCCTATTCAGTCCATTATGTACTCTTCCAACTTTCATATCAATACCGAGTCTAGCTCACTCGGGAGCGAATATCGCGTTACCACGCAAGACCATGAACTGTCAAACCTGATAGTCGGAAATCGCGGCAAACCCCTACCTCTGTATTCAGTTTATATTCATTTACTGAGTGTACGTGGCCGTCGCGTAGCCACGACTACCCAAAACAACTTACACAATAAATGGCACCCTGTAGCTTTGTTCCCCATTTTTATTCACTCCTCTGCCTACACTCCCTTACAAATACTGGCTACGGCTCTTCCACCACAGATTGGGCCTTGCAAGCCATTTAAGATATAGGCATCTGCGTAATGGAGGATAAAGAGATAGACCCAATACTCGGACATGAGTGGGCACCGGCGAGGACGACGAGGACGACGAGGGCGACGAGGGCGACGATTCATTTTCTACTTTGCATTCATTTATGTTCAATAAAACTCTACAACATATCTACAGCCCGTTGTTTGAGTCTTTCTTCAGTGACCCTTTCTTCTGAGGGCCACAACAATATCGAAAAGCAGGCAAGGACCAATCAGGCACACTGCGTCCCCTATGTATGAATTAGGAAAAAAAAATGACCGCTCTTCAAGTGCGTGTGTATCACGTTTAGTGTTTGAATTGCATAGATAATTTTGGAAAACATTTGCATAAAAATTGAAGCTAAATAATTTTTTTTTTAATTCTTTTTGAATACGTTGTAACAGTATTAAAACAAATTATTTATAAAAATACATATGTGACCTACTCGTGTCAACTGATCAAAATTATTCTTCATTTTATTTTGGAAGCGACCATTTTTTGTCAAAAAAAAAAAGGAAGAATTACGCCTTTTTCAATGTTAAAGTGAAACATAATGTTATTGATAATTTCGCACAGGCAAAATCAAATAATTAAAGAAAAAAAGGCAAATCAAAATTACGGATAATCATTATCTTTTATCGAAAAAAAGTAACAAAAAATTTATCTTTACATTTCAAACCTTTATACTTTGCCTCTTCAGGTATATTTCATCATTTATTTATTTGGTTCTTATAATACATATTATAGAATAACAAAAATAAAAATATTTTTCGAATAAGTTTTCTTTTAAATTGAACTATTCATTATAAAGTTCATCATTTAATTAATCATTGCTGAAAATTTTATAACCATTAAATGATTCTCAGAATGTTGATAATTTTTTTAAATGTTCACTGCGTCGAAAAAAATTCCAGTTTTAGTATCTTATAGGAATATGTAAGACAAGAAAATTGAACGTGATACAATAAATGAATGAATTAATGAAAGACAATTTCGAAGAAGAGTCATGATGAGGGGAGGCAGGAAGTTTTTTTAATTAGGATGAAAACTCTAAAAAAAATTCTAAGCAATTAATTTGTAGTTTTGAACTATTTCTCCGGATTAAACTTAACAATGTTAAATTTACTTTCTGATACTTCAACTACCGTGGATTTCCACAGGTTCTGCTATTGTACAAATAGATAGAAAAAGGAACATGACATTAACTTTAGACTAAGAATAACATTTTAAAAATGAATGATAGTGGGGAAAATGAAATGAATAAAATAATGGAAGAACGAAGTATAAAAGTAAGAAATTTATAAAAGTAGAGAAAAAGAATAAAGGAAAGAAAGAATTAAAAGAAATAGAATGAAATAAGAATTTAATTGAAGAAATACTTATACATGAAACGAATTAATGAAAAATATAAAGAGTTGCGTGGGAGAAAAATGAAGCATATAAATAAAAGTATATAAAATGGTCAAATTGAAAAAAATCAATAAAAAAAGTAACAATGAAAGAAAATTTTAGGAAAAAATAACGAACAAAACCCCCAAAAATTCAAAAATAAAGAAAGAAAGAAAAAAAATTTAAAAAAAATTAATGAATGAATATATGAGGACAGGATAAAGGAATAAATTAATGTAAGAATGAAAAAGAAAAATTATAGGCGACATTAAATCTTTAAATTAAAGAAAATTTCGCCAAGACAATAAGTTAATTGCCGAAAGAAAGAAAGCAAAAATTATAGAAAAAAAATAGAGAAAAAAATAGGGAAGAATTTGGAAAGAAAGAAATTGACGAAAAATGGAAAAGAACGTAAATAAAAAAAGGAAGGAAGAAGATAAAAGAAAGAAAGAAAGGTAGTGCGAAAGAAAGGAATGAAAGAGAAAAGGAAGGAAGGAATGAAGGGAAAAAAGAAAGAAGGAAAGAAAGAAAGAAAAAGAAAGCAAGAAAATGGAAAAGAAAGAAGGAAAAAAGGAAGAAAGGAAAGTAAAGAAGGAAAGAAAAAAGCAAGAAAAAGGAAGAAAAGACGGAAGGGAGGGAGGAAGGAAGCAAGACAGATCGAAGAAAGAAAGAAAGAAAGAAAGAAAGAAAGAAAGAAGGAAAAAAAGAAAAAGGGGAAGAAACGGGAAAAGAAAGAAAAACGATAATACAAAACGAAAAAAAAAGAAAAAGAAAGAAAAAAGAAAAAAGGGAAAAGAGAAAGAAAGAAAGAAAAAAGGCAAGAAAGAAAGAAAGAAAAAAGGAAAGATAGAAAAAAGAGACCAAAAATGAGATAAGTAAAAAGTTTTTAAAAAAGTAGAAAATCGAAGAGGAGAAAGGGTGAAAAGGGAAAAGAAAAGAAATAAAAAAGAAAAGGAAGAAATTGGATTTATAGAAACTAAATAAAAAAAAAATAAGAAGAAATGCCTTCACTAAATATTGTATACCCACTGATCCGTAATAATAGAATCATAGCAGAAAGATTCGTAAGGCATTTCTTTCTTCAGTTATTTTCTTATGTATTTTCTTTTAATAAATTTACAAAAGAATGATAGAAATAAATAAATAAATAATGATGTTTAAAAAGGACACAAAAAGAAACTCTCTTGCTGTTGATGTTCTTTCTGTTACTCTATCGACAGTAACTAATGACAGCAACTTTGGCATAAGAGCGATCAGCAATACCCGACACAAGATGGCGAAGTTCCCATTTAATACAATAGCTTAACAGAGCGGGATACTTCAATATGGTCTCTATTTCAGGCACTGCCAATCATTTTTGCTAATTTGCCAGACAACTTTTTCCTCTATTATTTTTCTTCTTCTTGTTATTCTTTTTTTTTTCTTCTTCTTTCCGTTAGTGAACTCACACAGAATTTTCTTCACTGTGACACAGCAAACTATACGTCAATTGAGGTCTCACTGTCGAAGCACTTATTACTAGGAAAATCAAAGTCTTTTTTTTTATGATAGAAGAAGGAGAAGAAGGAGAGAATAATTCGACGAAAAGGAGAGAGAAGGAAAGAGAGGGATATTGAGAGAAAGATAAAAAAAAGGGTTGTTTCACTGTGCAGCGCTGGTCCTATGTATAGCCCCAGTTGTAAAGCCGCTCAATTGCTCAGCAGATAGCCCCGAGCTACTGGGTAATATGTCAGTAAAAAGGAAGAAAATGACAGAAGAAGATAAAAAAAAATTAACAAGAATAAAAGACGTAAAATGCAAAAAGACGAACGTGAAGAAAGAAATGAGCAAGCGTGTATTAGATAAAAAGTTGGGAAATAAAAATAATGTTAAAAACACAGTAAAATTTGCCAGAGACAAATTGGTATAAATTAATAAAACAGTTTTTTAGGAAACAAAAAAAATAAGGACAGCAAACTTGTGATCATAGAGCGGAAGGTAAAAGACAAACGTTTGTCGGTTGAAAAAAAAAAGTGCGGCTGAGAAGCGTTCGCCTTTTTTCATAGAACGACTGTAAAGGAAAAGTAGAGAGTTGAGCTTGAATCAATGTTTTGCATTCAATGTAACGAGTTGGCAAGTATTGTTTTTGGCAAAACGATGGCAGTTGTAGGTTAAGGAAGAAAAACATAGGAACCAAACAAAAATAAACAAACGAACAAACAATTTGTTTTTTTTTTAGATTGCATTTGTATTTGTTATTTTATTTCCTATCGAATTGCTTTGTTTATATATTTTATCTTCTTTTGAGGAGTTGTTAGTTGTTTTGTTTTAGCTATGTATATTTGTTAGTTTGGGTTTTGTTTATTTTCGTTTTGTTTGCTTGGTTTTTGTTGTTGTTTTTTTTTATTATTATTATTACTTTTGGTTTGTTTATTGTCTAGTTTGGGGGGGATTTTTTCTTTTTTTGCAGCGGAAGACGTTTTCTAAAGAAAATGTTATGCATTTCTTCAAGAATTTCTCTCTCTCTCTCTCTCTTTCTCTCTCACACACACATACACATACACTCCCCGTCTCCTCCCCTCTCCCTACTTACTCTCTCTCCTTCTCTTTCCTTCTCTTTCTTTCTTTCTTTCTATCTCTCTTTCCTTCTCGCTCTCTTTCTCTCTCTCTCTCTCTCTCTGTGCACATGTAATAGGGCAGGCATTTCAGGAATTACGAAATAAATCGTAAACATTTGACTCAATTCTTGTGGTAAACTTTCACAAATTCAATTCACCGTCGGGTTGATTAAATGAATTCATTTCTTTCGAAAAAACTAGCCATGAAAATCCCTTTAAAATTTTCAGGCCTAAAGGTCTATAAAAGACTAGATTTTTCATTCTGTAGCCTACATTTAGAGTAGAAGAAAAAATGAGGTAAACCAATGTCAATACTCTCCCGAACATCATACATATTTTCCCCAATCGCAGATATTACACATGTGTGAGAATTAAATAACAACATCTTTAATAAAAACAATATTGATGGCAGTGCATATTATCGCAGTGAATATAGTGATACATTTTGATTGGACAGATTTTGAAACAAATCTGCCCTAAATTTCAGTATCCAATTTCTGAATTGAGATTAATTAACGAATTAATCTTTTTTAAAGGGTAGTTAGTGCTCTTGCTTGACGAGTGTATAGCCGATTCTAGTAATCATTCTTTCCAGGTGGGTCTGTCCTGTACCAGCTGCTGTGCGTCTCTATTTTGAGTCGTTGTCGTAACCGTTTGTATTTGCCTGGCAGGGTGGTTACTCCCCGTGCAGGCTAGCCAGCTGGTGCTTGGCATTCTGCAGCGTGCTGGCACACTGTCGAGGCATGTATATTTTAATTACGGGAAGACCTCGGTTTTACTACTTCTAGATGCCTGTCTTACCTTTAGACTAAGGATGCATCTATCAAGTGGTTTAGCCACGCCCCCGGGCACTAACATGGGTATTTCTACGTCTCGGCGCAAGATACAATACCTGGTGGTCATAAATGGTCACCCATCTAAGAACTGACCAGGCTCGATATTGCTCAACTTCGATCATCTGACGGAAACCGGAGTCTCCAACGTAAGTTCACCGTATTAAATTAAAAAATAAAGATAAAAATAAAAAAATATATATCGCTATTTTAGGACAGCAAACGGCTACTTCGTGGAATTTGCGGTGTGGGTGCCGCCATTTGCAATTTCACACTAGCGAATGCGTAGAAGTTTTGACAAAGGTTTTCTTTTCTCTTTTGTCCTGGGAAAATGACGGATTTTAAGTTGCAAGTGAAGCTATTTCGGCTTTTATTCTTCAAGCATCATAAACAGAATATTTTACAATAAGTTGATTCCTGAGTTTGGTGGTACTGCAACGGACTAACTAGTCGTACAGTGGATTCATCGAGTCGAGATGATCCGTGAACTTGAGAAAGGAACTGGTATTAAAATTATACTGGCACTGTTATTTTCTAAGCAGTGGAGCAAATAGAAGACAAGTTTGTAGCTCATTAAACACAGGATTATATCTGTTTACAGTTAAAACGCTTTCGGCACATACGATCAATTTCGGGCGCTATCATGAGGAGACGGTTAAAAAATATGACAGATTTGCTACGACTTAATCGAGAATCATCGAATGCCTTATGATGACAACAAGGGGTTGCTACCACAAATATGACAACTTTTGCCTTATTGTGACTAGGGGTTGCTATCACAAATAAAATAACTTCAGCCTTATTGTGACAACTAGGGATTGCTACCACAAGCAAAACAATTTCTGCAGGCGTTGTGCTGGACGGATACCGTGACATAGGACATTATGACCAACACTGAAAAACCCAGGGAGATCGTTGCTGCAGCTCGACACGTGCACTAGTTTGGCTCAAATCTATATTTTAGAAATAGCGCCTAGTTTTTGGTTACATATTCTCTAAATTTTGAAGATGAAATTCTTTAAAAAAAAACTTACTTCGACCAATGATACGAATTTAAAAAAATTGTTATTTCAATTATTAATAAACAAAATTATCATATCAAAATATTTACCTATTAATGATGGTAATTAGTAAAATCAAATTTAAATAGACGAGATTCCTCGTGCGTTAATTAATAAAAAACTCTTAAATAATTTGAGTTATTTACCTATCGTGTTATGAATGTTGAAACGATTTTTTTCATTTTCTTTGTCATTCAATAAATCATTTTATCAAAATCAAAGAAATTTTAATAAGAAATATTGTGAATTTAAGAAAATGTTTTAACTAAAAGCAATTTCAGGAAAAAATATCTAAATTTTATTTGAATTTCTCAAAAGTACAATTAACACCCCATTTTTCTGCACTAACAAATATTTACGAGCCACCATTGAAAAATAGCAAATCGGTTATTTCTTCCTTGTTTTGATCATTTTAAACAAATTTTCTCATAAAGTTTAAGTAGAAAACGTTAGTGCATTGTTCTTTCCATGTTCAGTTTTTGATGAAAATTTATAAGAATATATCTTATATTAAAATAATTTTTTATAAATCGATTTGAAATAATCGATGATTTCTGTAAATATCAAATAATTTTTTTTTAAATCATTTCTTATTTTGCAGAATTCTCAAATGGAACCAGAAACATACGAATATGATTTTATTTTTTCGAAAACTCAAATATATGATTTTTGACAAAAAAACTCTAGCTCCCACTAAACATTTTCATGATAAATTCAAACGAAAAAGTATTATTCGTGATATCTTCTTAAAATCTGGAAAGCTGTGCCATCCTTACAGTAAATATTTCAATTTTTACTATGTTTTTTTATCCGAGGGGATTTGTTAAAAACGTTTAAAAAAAAAAAAAAAAAAAAGAGGTATCCAGAATAAAATCAACAAAATTATTCTAAAAACATTACTAAAAAACATAAATCTATTTATGAAAAAAATATGAAAAAACGATGTAAAAAAATGTTTCTTTCTGCGCTTGCGCAAAATTTTTCCAAAATAAACAAATTTCACTTTACAAAATTTTTTATCAAAAAAATGTTTTCAACAAATAATTTTTCATGTGATTTTTTATCACATGTCTTACTAAATTTACAAAAATTATACTTTTCATTCTTATTCTATGATACAGAAAAATGTTTAAACCACAGGGTCTGAAAAATTATTGGCCGATGAGCCTGCCTACAAGTGCGCCCTTCGACCGTGAGGCGAAAACGAAGGGTCATCTGTTACAAGTGCTTTATTTGGAATCGCCTACAAAGACACCTGTGTTCAAATACTGACTGATCACGCCAATCCCGAAACGAAGTACGATGTAAAAGCTAAACTCTGGAATCCTATTATACGAGTTCAAATCCAAGTTAAAGTCATTAGGTTTAATTTTAGCTGCCTCGTGCAGACAAGACTCGTTAAGTTGGAAAGGTGACTCGTATAGGTGTAAGGATAGTATTGGTTTGATGAAGCTCGTCAACTCGTGGAGAGTAACTCCTCTAGGTGAAGGACAATACTAATTCTAAAATAAAATGCCAGGAAATGTAATGAGCACGTAACACTGGTCTTGTGCCTTGCTTGGTTTTGTGCTCGACCAGGAATAAATCATATCATTACCAAATTTATCCGAATTTATTGATTAAGATTGCTCAATTAAATTTATAATTGGTTCGAAGTAATTAAAACTCCTATAATCAATACCTTAAGCATCATAAATATTCAATTCTTTGCTCAGCAATTCCCATTTTTACTGAAAGCCAATTAAAGATTAATCCCTCTATTTTAATTGCTTTTACTTACTGTGTTCTTTCGCCAGTTCTTTAAATTTTAGTTTTTGATTTTATTTTAATTTAGTTTTGTTTTTTCTTTTTTTTTCGGTGGGGGGTTATACATTTATATTTTGCTTTATTCAACCAATATACTTATGTTCTGTTCTACACATCATTTAAATTTTACAATACTTATTTAATATCATAATTCAGAAAATATAATAATCGTTTTTGATCAATGCGTGTTGTTTTTGTTTTTTTTTTGGGGGGGGTGTTTTTGTTTTTTGTTTTTTTGTTTTTCTCATTTTTTAAATTTTCTTACTTATTGTTACAATGGGATTACAAAAGAGTTATATAATACACAATATTTCTAAACTTTACGAAACAAGGAAATAAAATGCAAATGACACAGCTAGTTAGTTCGTTTAATTTTGCATCGATTAAGGAATAATTGAATGAAAAACTGCCTTTATTCTTCCTATTGTTATTGTTTCTGTTCGCTTTAAAAAAAATTGATTGGCTCGTTCATTCTTGGTTGCTATGTGGAGGATTGGTAAAAGCTTGGACTCTAGAATCCTATCATATGTGTCCAAATCCCAGGCAAAATCATTATATTCTCTTTCAGCTGCCTCGGGCAGAGGAGGCTCGTAAACTTGGTGGAGTAACTCATCTAGGTTTAAGCAGGGCACTGATTCCAAAAAACTTAGGTAGATGAGACTCACCAATAAAAAAGGCGAGTAACTCGACTGGGTAAATTCGTGCCAAAAATCCTCTACAACGGCCAGAAGTAGTTTCGTGTGGAATGTTGCACTGACATTCTTGAAGTGATAGAGGCCCGAATAAGGTAGTGACTTGCGACGAGAGTTGGGGCTTCACCTACGACCCAGAGAGCAAATGTTAGAGTGCCCAGTGGAATCACATATCCTCCACCGGGCCCAAAAAGGCAAAGATGAGCAGGTCACCATAGAAGGCAATGGTCATTCCTTTTTTTTTTTACTCTCAGGGCCTCATTCGTATTGAATGGGACCCTCAGGGTCAAACTGTCAATAAGGAATATTACCTTACTGTTCTGAAAAGGTTCAGAGAGAAAATCAGGAAGAAGCGGCAACAGCAGCGGAGAAGTGGTCAGTGGTTATTCCACCAGGACAATTCCCCGTGGTTCAATTCAACGCTGGGGACCACCTTGATGGCCGATAGGGGAATTAAAGTGGCACAACACCTACCCTACAGCCCTGACCTAGCCCCATGCGACTTCTTCCTGTTTCCACGCATCAATCACTTTTGATAAACATTATTTTTGTCCTCACTTAGTTTTTGAATAACACAATTTGCACTATCTAACCTATAGATGCAGAGAATGTGGGGGTAATTATACCTTTCCCAAGGGTATTAGTCCGAATATGAACGCAAACGGAACGACTTGATTTCGGACTCACGTTCTATGATTCCGAAGTGAAATCAAAAGTTAATTCTTTTTTGGCATTATGACGTCACAGACGTTGGCAACGTCTTTTGTCATCACGGCGTCATGTTGCTAGGAAACAACCAGAGTATTTAAAAAATGGCTTAATCGATTCAGTCATTTTGGAGTCCATAGGGAACGAACATACACAGAAAGAGAGAGAGAGAGAGAGAGAGACAGACAGACTGACAGACAGACAGACAGACAGACAGATAGAGAGACAGAGAGACAGAGAGACAGACAGACAGAGAGACAGAGAGAATTCCATTTATATAATAGGTTAGATTCATATAGTAGATTAGATATAGTACATAAATAAAATAAATAATTTATATACAGTCATATACGTAAATAGAAAAGGAAAAGTAGAATAAACTATATGTATGTATGCATATCTAAAGATAGGTCGAGAGAGAGAGAGAGATAGGGAGAAATGGAAAATAGAATAAACCAATCTAGAATAATTGAAAAGCTATATATATATATATATATATATATATATATATATGTGTGTGTGTGTGT
>JAYKTE010410569.1:0-29725 GCA_036873565.1 Xipholeptos notoides
AAATAAATAAATAATTGTTATAATTCTTTTTCTATCCTTTGCAAATGGTTCAAATTTTAGTATGTTATTATGGATGACAACAACTACCAGTTGTCAAAATTTCAGCTTTTTACGGTTGTTATTTCTAACAAATATTAGGTTTCAAAATTTTGTCCCTTAGTTTTGGACGCTACTGTATATTATTGAAATCATCAACTAATTGCATTATCATTAAAATAAAGACCTAGTTGCATTATGCTTATGATAAATAACTTGTAGAAAAATTAAGAAAGTTTTGTATTATAAAAAAGGAACTTACGTTGGGTTGTACACACAGAGGCAGTGGTATTAACTGCTTGAGGTAAGACAGTAACAGGTTTAACTATATTTGGTTTTGCAGTGATTACTGTAGTTGGAGTAGTTGTTGTTGCTGTCGTCGTCGTCTTCTGTGTGGTCAAAATGGGTGAACCCCTTCCAGGCTAAAACAAAAACAACATATTAAATGAAATGCTTTAATTGAAATGAACAATAAGTATAGAGATAAGATTATTTAAAAGCATATAATCTGAATACATAAGTTATTTAATAAATATTAGAACAACATAAAATAAACTAAAAGAAATTATTAAATTGGGAAACCTATCCTTCCTTTATTTTAATTCTGGAATCATGATAGAAATAACATTCAAATAATGTTCAAATAATAATTGGTACTCAAATTAAATACTATAAGGAAATGACAATTTTGATGTTTTGATTAAATTATGATTTTTATGCAGGAAATCACTAGACTTGTATTGCTAAGGAAAACGATTCATAAAAACTTATTCTGCTTGTCATTTATAAATAAGGATTCATTACTTTTTAATGATAATCATCCTATCACAAAGATGCTAGGCTACAAAAAAAACAAACAAAGAAAACAAATCCTTTAAAAGAAAATATTGAATATTTTACCTGAATTAAAGTTGAACTTTTTAAATGTAAAGATTTCAGTTTAGCGGGCTTAGGTCGTGGGGGAGGATCAGGTTGACTGTCTATTTCTAAAATTAAATTTCGGGAGGTCTGTAACTTGCGAACTCGTTCAGATATGAATTTCGGTAAATCATACTCCATATCACACAAACTGGGATATAGCAACCGTAAATCAACAGACTGAAAAAAATAACAAAAAACTCTTATCAATCAAAAGAAGTTTATATAGATATTCATTTTAAAAAGTATTACAATTAATGATAAAATATAATTATTCTGAAGCATCACTTGAAATATAAATAGTTAAACAAAAAATATTTAGAAACATCTTACAGCCATTTCACATTTTTTATTTTTGATGAGAATTAACTTTAAGAAGAAATCATTAGAAAATAGGGAGAAAAATAATGTTAACTTACATCAAAAGGCTCTTTTTGAAGTGCTTTTACAACTTGTGATGCAGTTGAATAAACCAATCCTTCCATTTGTAATGGTGATACTATAGGTCGTGGATCAAACAGGTTTGGATGATTGCAAACTTTACGTAGTTGCATCAGTACATTGATTACACTCATGAAGTGTCCAGTAGCTAATGTTTCCTTAGTTCTAAAACAAATTAAAATTGATATTAGTGGTTTACTGTAGACTATACTGTAAAATAAGCAATTATATTTTCAGTGGATTGAATTTCAAAAATACACAGGATCCTGTCATGTTACCACTCCTGTGTTAAAAAACTAGTTGCATACAGTTGGTCATTTACTAAAGGCTTTAGCAACCCACCTACTTTAATTATGTTATTAGCAGGTGGTTGCTGACAACAATGGTCGTATACAGCAGGATCCAATGCACTCCCAAAATCAAACACATTAAAGAAAAAATTAATCTCAAAATTAATTTCTAAGGTTTTTTTTAATTTTATTTTTAACATAGTTAATGTTTACATAAATTACCCAAATGGCAAGTAATAAAAAAAGGTATATATGCCTCTTGAGTACTTTTGAATTTGGTTTAGTAAAGCAATAACATAAAATAAAGAATGCCATTTAATCAATTAAGATTAGTTCTATAAAATTGCTAAGCATGCCATGCCTCACACATATTGTTACACATCACTAATTTGGTAAATTTTGGCACCTAATTTCCAGTGGTATTCAAATCTGATATTTAATTCATTAATTAATTACATAATAAAATTTCTTTAATAACTTTTTTAGTTAGCTTTCTCAAATTCTCTTTATAAAAATAATGTAGATCGTACTAAATTAAAGTTTTCCTCATGAATAAAAAATCTTGCCTTAAATTTTGATGTTTGTATTTTAACAGAATACGTTGTTTAGAAAGTGTAAGCAATTACTATTGGATGGATTTCATTATATTTAGAGTTACCAAAGTTGTTAAATGAAGAATTAGTTTAACTTTGCTGAATCATTCCATCTGTTTACATAATCAAGAAAATTAAAAGTAAATCCTCTCAGCCATTTATGTAAAGAAAAAGAGAATGAAATAAAGCATACTTAGTTTGAGACATAAATTCATCGTAGAGAAATCTTTGCCTCTTTGACAAACGGCACATGATAACATGTTCATATTTTTTTGGCATTTGTTTTTCAACATCATCTTTTAATCGCCGTAATAAGAATGGACGTAAAACCTAAAAGAATTTAAAATAATTAGTTAAAAATCAACCATAAAATTATAATATTCAACTTTAAAAAATTAGAGCTATTATGGAAAATTTTGAAAATATATATCAATTATATTGACTAAAATAAATTAAGAGTATTTTTTTCAAAAAATAAATCTGTAATATAGTATTATCCTAAATTTAATCTAGAAAAAAAATTAACATAAGAAAAATACCCAACATTGTTATAATATCTGATGAAAAACAATATATTTCAGTTTTATCTAATTGTAGCTAAATTTAACACATACATCTGTTTGTAGATGGATAATAGTAAATTAGGTAAGAGTGACCTAGTAAATTAGGTAAGAGTGACCTAATTTCTGCAATATAAAAGTCAGATAAAATGTTCCAGCTAGCATTTAAGAAAATCACTTCTGTAATTACTATACAAATTGATTCTCAGAAAAACTGAAACCCAATTTTTTCCCTTTTTTACAATTTTTTTTAAGGTATTATTATACTTGATTGGTATTTTAAAAAGTTAATTTAGTAAATAAAATTGCATTATTATAGTTCTTGTACATTCCATCTGAATATTTATTTTCCTAAATTCAAATCATTGATTCATTATACTTTAGAAAATAGCTAACTTTTTAAGATTAACTTGAATGCAGATGATATAAACATTTCAATATACATATACTAAAAAAAAAGGACAGTTATCTTTAGAATATTTAATACTGATAATTATTTTTCTTATTTACGCATATTAATTACAAGGTTAAATATGTTTACAATGGAAGTTTAACTTACTTTATGTAAACGTTTGATGAGATTGTCATTATATTCATGGCTGCCTTCAATCATTCCTGAAAGTGGATTAGCAAACCATTCTTTGAAATCTTTGTGTGAAGCAAAAACATTTGGCATAAGAAAATGCATCAAAGACCAAAGTTCCATTAAACTATTTTGGAGGGGAGTTCCTGTCAGCAGCAATCTACGCTGACTCTGGAAGTTTAAAAGAGTTTGCCAGCGTTGAGATTTGAAGTTCTTTATATTCTGAGCCTGTTAGAAGATTTGGTAAAAAGGTTTCAATTAATAACAGAAACAAAATCATATCCTATGGATTAACATAATATCAGATAGTTATTGGTTTCTAAAAACAGTAAAGAAATTTCAAATTTTTTTTTTTTTTAAACTAAGATAGCAAATTTACAAAAAAATTCTAAGAAATAAATTTAATATTTACTAATCTAATTATCAGATAAAATTTTTGATAAAGAATCATTGTACAATGGAACTACTGAACTACTAAAAATCTCAATACAATAACTTACTTCATCCAAAATGAAATATTTCCATTTCTTTCTCCTGAAAGCTTGATGGTCTTGAATTACTAATTTATAGGATGTTATACAAACATGGAAGGCATTTGTTTTAGTCCAGCCCTGAAACAAAATTTTATTTCATTAGATAAAATAGGGGTATATTTCAATGAAGAGGTTTTAGTGATAGAAAAATAATAATATACAGATAGTATAAAGATTAAAAATGTGTTCCAATTTTTAAAAAATTAGTTTCTATATTTTCATCAAGAAACCAGTTTTGTGCAAACAAAAGCAATTTTCTTTGGTTTCACTGATATTGTTTCATTTGGCATATATACATATATTCATATATGTGTGTGTATATGTACACACACAAGTTTGTTTTATTTTTCTATAATTGGATAAAATAGAATAATTTGTAGAAAAGATTTGTTTATTCAAGGTGTAAATGTGTGTGTGTATATATATATATATATATATATATATATATAATAGTTTTTTTTTATCCTATATTTAATTTTAGTATTAAATAAAATAGGATCATTTAAATAACTGTTTAGTTGTATTTTCTTTAAGTGTATAAAAAAATGAAAATTTTTCTTTTTAATAACATTTAAAACATAAAAGTATATTAATATATTTTATTAAATACCATTTTATCATCAGTGTTTTATCTTATTTTTTAAAAGTTTAGAAAAGAATGCTTTAAAAATTAAGATTTTTTAATGCTTAAAGATATTCTATTGGACAGAATATTAGCAATAATGTTTTATAAAAATAAAACTTACAGTTCTTTTAGCTTTTCGTTCTTTGGGGTTACCGTAATAGGTGAGAATTTTAAATGCAGGGCACCATTTTTTAAATTCCATTTCCCAATTCAACATAACACTGGTAGGTACAACAATTAAATGTGGTCCCCAAACACCTATAAATAAAAAAAATTGTGGTCAATCAGATGCATCAACACACAAGCAAATATGATGTAATAGTTTAAGACAACAATACAAGCATGTTCAAAATATATAAACATTAATACATGAAAAGCTGAATATCATTCAAGGGAATACAAACCTTTTTCACAGGCCAGATGCGCTAATAATGCAATGGTTTGAATAGTTTTACCCAAACCCATTTCGTCAGCAAGAATACCATTCAGTTTTTTCTCATGCATTGTTGCTAACCAATCCAGCCCAACATGTTGGTATTCACGTAGAGGATGTTTTAGCAAGAATGGGACGGCAACTTTCACCTGAAAGATTTTTAAAAATCCATTTTATTAAATATGTATTGTATATGTATCTTAAAATGAAGAGTTGAATCAAACAAAAATATTTCTAGAATACAATTTTTAAATTACAAGTTGGGACTTGAAAAACATTGAAAACAAATTTCTTATATATATATATATATATATATTATTTCCTTTAATAATAAATCAAATTAAAAAATTTCCAAAACTGAAAAAAGAAATATATGGATGGCAAGTTTTTGAGATTAAAAGTCAATATTGCGCAGAATGCTATTTACCTGAGTGGTTTCCAATGTATATCCTTTTGGCTGTAAACTTAAGGCTTCAGCAGCAATATCTGTGATTTCTTTACTTGGACCTTTTCCTTTAGATGCTGAACAAACCTACAAGAAAAAAATGATTGTATATTTAAATTAAATTTAAACTTTATAATATACAATAAAATCAATATACTTTACCATTGAATAAAATAAACAATTTAATTCAATAAGTAATTCTAAATTATTATCTAAATAAATTCCTTTTTGCTTCCTCAACCACTTATTAAAAATATAATAAGCACTTTTCTTATATAAGAAATTGATTCCAGCAGAAAAAAGTATACCTTAGTTTGACTGCCTTCCTGTATTTCTGGATGCATCAAATACTCTAAACCGATTTCTTCAGTTTCTTCATTGCAACTATTTGCATCATCTTCCTCCTCCTCTTCTTCCTCCTCAGTATCATCTGAAATTATTATTTTTACATTATCGTGAATAATAATAAAAAGTATCTTCATATATACATGTATGCTAAAAGTAATCAAAATACAATTTAATACATAAAAAATTAAATAAAATGCATGCTGATACATGAATGTAATTCAATATTTAAATGAAGTTTGTGAATTTTATTTTTAAATATATAAAGAGGGCAATATGTTAATCATGTACATAGGGTCTTCATAATGAAAAATATTTCCATGAAAATTTTGTTTTAGATTCTTAAATAAGAAAATCATACAATAATTTTGGTCACAACTCACAAGACAATAAGTTGTTAAATCATAAACTTATATGAAAATATTTCATATAAGTTTATGATTTAACAACTTATTGTTAGTGTTATTGAATATTAATACTTGAGCCTACATTCTCCATTTTTTAACTAAGCTTTAAACTTTATTTTATGAATATTTTAAACTTAAACATACCATTATCAGATCCCTCATCATATTCTTCTGTGTCATCATCACTTGTTGCAGCTACATCTTCTTCAGCCATTTCAAAATCACTTCCATAAGCACCTTCATATTTTTTGACAAGTTCTTCCATTGACATTTCACCTAAAAGTTCAGTTAAAATATCTTTATATATAGAATATATATTAAAAAAATACAGAAAATGATTTATTATTACCAAGTTTTTTTTATTTTGATATGAAGCTGATAAAACATTGTTTTAGTTAAAACCAATTGCCATAAAGAGCTTAGAATTTCAACAATTTAATATATATCACACTTTGAAACAATATACAATATTGGATTTTTTCAAAGGATAAAAATAAATAAACTAACTTTCTTTTTGCAATTCTGATAATTCTTCAAGATGATCGTCTTTGTTTTCATGCTTCTCTTGCTCTTCTATTGTATCTTCCATATCTTCTTCATCCTGATCATCCGTTTGAAATTCATCATCACTTGCTTTGTTCTACAAAATTAAAGATTTTAATTGATTAACATTGCTGATTGTTTTTATATTTAGAAATTTTAAATTTCATAGATCATTTATATGAATCTAAACCATACTTCATTCAAATCATAAAATAGGAAAATACCTCTTCAGATCAAATTATTGCATTTAGCAAATGTTTATTAAAGTTTTGTCTTTGTGATTATAAATAAATATTTTAAGCTAAAGAGATATGACACTTGAAATCTTCTTCATAATTCTTGACTGAAAAAACAGAATATAAGTATACAACTAATGAATAATTCATCCGAGAAAAATATTTATAATATATATTAAACTATTAATAATTAACTATCCTCGGCATTAAATGGCCAAAAAGGTTGACATGCTGTAAAACAAATTAATCAATATTGATATAAATATATTTTAATATATTGTGTAAAAATAAGAAGTGTGTTAGTATGAAACTGCTTGTTTTTGGTGAAATTTAGGTTATGATGACCCAAATATATTACAAATTGTTTTCCTAATTATTTTGTAAAAAATATATACCTCTGATTCAGAGTCTGATGATTCTTTACATTTATTTTCTTTTTTTTCTACTGGAGATGATGGCTTATCATCCACTTCCGTGTAATGCAACATCTTTAACAAATCTTCTAATGGAACGCTTCCTTCTTCTTTTAGTAATGCTATTTCATCGAGAACATTTGACTGAAAAATGAAAAATTCCATTAAATTGAAATAGTGTTTATATTGTATTTAACTAAGTAAATAAAAACATTATCAGCAATCAATTAATTATGCCATCATCACTCGTCCTTTCCATTTAAATCAAAAGAGGGTTCATAATTAATGATTGAAAATTTATCCTTTATGGTTTATCTAAGAAAAATAATCAACAAATACTATATCATTTTCTATTTTATGATCAAAAAATCTATTACTCCAACATAAATACATGACATTTCTATAAATAGATGTTCTATTAAATTCTGTATACATTCAAATTGGTTTCTAAATTAGAAATTGCCACTTTATTAATGATGGAGTTCAATTAGGAATACTCATACTAAATACTGAATACTAAATGATAAGAAAGGTGTAATTTTCTGTCCTTTACACCTTTAAATCATCAATTTAAATTGATAAAAGAAAGATAATTGTTTTTAGTCTTATTTTCATTATATACATATAGAAAAAGTGTACCATTTGTTTAGTTATTTCTTTTTTTTTTAGTTTATCTAAATAAATTAGCATTTACATTTTGATCTTAGTTTTCTCCAGCTTTTTCATTGTTACTAGATCTTAATTTATGTTAAGTAACCCTGAAAATATCATCTTAATGATTTATGAGCTAAAGAGGAATTCTTCATTAGTGATCATCAATCCACAACTCTCTAGCATTCATGAGACACGGCAAGCTTTATATTAAAAGGTTAAACATCTTTTCATGTTTTATGTGTAATTGAATAATGGAATGGTATTTACTTTGTATTAGAGGGCTTTATAATAATTCAGTGCCATGATCATATAACATCTATAGTTAATCTTTTTTTTAAATACATTTAAATACATGCACACACATTTCAAGTTTGTTTATCAGCTAGAAAAAAAAAAGAGACATTTGAAATAAGACTGACAGTAAAATTAAAGTAACCAGAATAAGGATTATGATGATACTGTGAAATTAAAGATTTTGAATTTAGATAGGAAATCTAGAATATATTTGACAAAGTAAATTCCATAAAAAATATTTCATAAGAAAGGTAAAAAAACTGTTTCAATGGGTTAGGTAAGTAGCAACATGTATAATGTCAGAAAGGAATACATGACATTCAACGTGGCTTCTCTTCAATGTTGTACTTTTTCTTTTATTTGGATTTCTATGTGTGTGATGCAATGAGGGCTTAAAGAGCCAGAATACACCAGAATACTTTTTTTTCATTGTGGATCAGCAAGAGAAATGAGCTTAACTAATTAGAATATTAACCTATCATGTACTGTAAAAATTGTTTTTCTATGTATAATTTCTAAAATATTTCAATATGAAGGAAGGATTACTCAAATCCTTAACACAACATGAATGCCCAAACTTTTTGAAAAAGTAAAAAGACCAATACTCACTTCATTAACTTCTGTTTCTCTCTCTTCACGCTCAATAGTTTCTTCATCATCAGTTTCACTCTGATCAGGTTCAAAGTCATCTAATAAAAAAAAAAGTCAGTTTTTTCGCCATAAAGTAAAATTGTCTATTATGAAAATCATAGCATTAACAGTTTTAATACATTGTAATCTAACACCCTTAACTCAATTCATCAAATATTAAAAATAAATTTATAACTAATTATCAAATTTGTTATTGAGCCAAACTCAAATAAGTCCTTCTGACTATTAAATTCTATATTAACATTTTCTAAAAAAACTATTACCTCATTCACTTAATATGAATAGTTTCAGATGAAATTAGTAGGTATATTATTTTTATCGAACACCCGTTAATTATTTAATGTTAGGAACTATCTTTCTATGGAAGTGCTTTTTTTTGTAAATGAATCGCCCATAGAAAAATATTACTATTTAATTTTTAGCAAGAAGTTGGAGAATAAAGAGATTCATGAATTTCCCATACATGTTCGTCCAAATGCCTAATAAATAGACTGAAATTTAAACTTACATATTTTGATTCTAAATTTCATGCCCACATACATTGCATTGTGGTCTTTTGAAATGTCAATAAAATTTTACACTTGAACTTTTTAAAAAAAAACAAATTTAAATTAAATATGAAAATTTGATTTTATAAAATTAAGAACGTATAGTTTGGCTTTATAATAAAAAAATATCTAAAAATATAAATTTACCATCACCACTGGCGTTGGAATGTTCGGGAGTACTTGATATTGATCCAACAACAGAGGAAGAAACACTATTTCCCCGACAAGGTTTTGCTAATCCTTCAGTTAACCAAGATGAATACTTCTCTGTTTGGTCAACAATGAAGTTTAGATGAAGATCTAGAGCCTTTCTCCGTTTCTCTTCTAGTCTGGTCTGTTGTTTATATTGAACTACCTAGAATTTAAAAATAAAAATTAAATAAATTTTTTATTATATTACTTCAAATAGAAAGGATGTTGTATACACTTTCCAAACAATATATTTTTTCTTACATTAAATAAACTAATGACATAACTATAAAAAAAAATTAATGATAAAGAAATTTAAATTTTTTTTCGATATCAACTTTAAATGCATAAAAAAATTGCTTTTTGTTCAGTTTTTTTAAAATTCATCAAATCTTAAAATTCAGTATTCTAGTGCACAAAAAATTACTTTTACAAAATACTTAACTGAATATTTTAAAGGTAAGTACAAATTCACACTTGATAACAAAAATTATGAAAACAATAAAAAGATCTTTTTTTTAAATTTCAGTTTTTACCTTTTCAATATTTGCCCAGAACTCTTTAACCTGCTTGGCTACTTGACTTGCAATCCTTTTCAATTTTTGTGCTTCTTCTTTTACAGCCCTTTGTTCTTTTTGTTCTTGTTCTTGGTGATATTTAGCGACCATCCGAGACAACTATAAACAGAGATTCGGGAATGAATCGAGTGATTTAACCAAACCATATTGTTTTAGTCACCTTTGCCCCTATCACTAAACTTTCCCATAAATCAGAATATAATAAAAGCAAATGGTTCTATAAATAAAATGGCATTAAATCAATGAATCCAATGATATCAATGTTAAATCTTTTGTTTGAAAGTGAAGAAAACTTAAATGAAAAAATACTTCTGAATGATTAATACTGATCATCTAATTGATTCAGTATCTAAAAGGTTTTAAATGACAAATGGGAAATAAAATTGTTGTATTTCAATGAATATTCATTTTAAAAAGTTTAGTTTAAAATATATTTAAAATAACAAATGTAAATGCTGGTAATGAAAAAAAGTATTGTTATTTACAACAAGAATGCAGAAATGTTGAAAGAAATGTCCAAGAGACTCAATATTTCAATTTCTTTTTAATGAGCTATGCTGGTTAGTTTGAAGATGCAATTAATTAGTCTCACTGAAACTAAAATTAATAGGATCTTGAGAAAGATAAAACTTTTAAGTATAGCAATATTTGTTTTTAAATAATTTCATACCATCAAATACCAAAACTATCATAATTTAATATTTTGTTATTTCCACTCTTGTACTAATTTTGGAAAATCAAACTTTTGTAGCTTAAGATACTCATAATATTTAATCTCTTAATTTTGTCTAATATTGCTCAAATGAAACTAATGATAACAATTAGCCCATTAAATTTTGGGTCAGGTATTTTTTTAAATTATAATTTATTCATATAACTCAGAATTATTTATAGTTCAATAAGCAAAAAAGATTAATATTAATGGTCTAGTGTTCAGAGTGTTCAAATTGTTCTTTCATCTGTATTGTTGTCTTCATAATGTTTCAGCCTTCTTGAGGTGATTCTGAGCTGAAGAATGTTTATGTTGTACTCAGATACAAAGTCTTGTTTAATTAGACTGAAGAAATATTCAAGAAAGCTGATGAATAGTCCTTGTAGAAATTTTATCTTTATAATTCTATTCTATTCATTAAAAAAAATCTCAAATAAAAATTCTTGAATCTTATCTCTTTTCCACACACGCTTTCTCTCAAACATACAGTTTAATTTTCAAAGATATGCAAAAGGTTTTATAGACAGCTTAAATCTTAAAAACTGATACTTTATAATAAACTGCAGGATTCATTTTTGTATTTGTATCTGATATAAAAATATTAATCAAAATATAAATTCAGAACCGCTGAATATATTTGAAAATTTTTACAAATTTGGGATTATAGGGTTAAATTTATGATTATTAATGTGTATAATGCAAGATAAGAAAAATTACTTTTCGTGCTGCAGCTTTCTTCCATTTTCTCTCTTGAGCAAAATCTGCTGCTAGCCATTGCATCTCTTCCAGCAAATAATCCCAATGGGCTTTGTTTCTTGTTGGTTCTTGAACTTTAGGCAATCGTCTGGCTGACCACAATCCATCTTTCCTGAGTTCAGCCACTCTATGCATGACTTGAGCTTCTTGCTTTGCCCTTTCCACAATAGCTTCTTGGGAACCTATCGCACTGTCATACACAGCTGATATTGCTTGTTGTCGAGTATTTAACCTATGGGCTGGAGAGGTTGGAGATTTGGATGTCCTTGGACACTGTGAGCCACTGATAATAGAAAATTTGTTCTAAATTAATATCTAAACAAGTTTCAATTGCATATGAAAATACTTATGAAGTTTACTGATTTAAATTTACAAAAACACAAAAATTATTTCTAAAAATTCTTAATATATTCTACTTTATAGAAATTTGGATTTATATTTTTCAATATTAAGTCATGATAAAAAAGTAATGAATAAAATTTATTTTCAAGATTGCTGAACAACCTATAGAAAATGTCAAAACTAATAGAAAAGGAATAGCTTAGCTTTCTTTTCAAGATAACAATGCAAATTATCACTGGTAGAATTTATAAATAATTTTTCTCTTTTAAAACTAATCAATCAAAGTTTATCTCTAAATAGAATAAGAATTGCAGCTTGCTTAGATGTCTTGTATGAATAAAATCGAATTTAGTGTGCTAAAAGAGTTAAGTACTTTTTTATAAGTTATAAACCAGATGAATTGGAAAATAGAATGTAAAAGATTTTGTTAAGTATTTACTGTGCTATATTTCTACTTTTTAAACTTAAATCTAAGCTTATATACAAAAGAAATGAACTTACACAGCAGGTGATGAAAGAGCATTTTTTATTATCTGTGTGCTTTGAGATAATGATGTTTTCACATCAGTTGTATTCTTTGTTGACATTGTGAGAGATGTCAGTGAATGTGTGGGTAACATTTGAGAAATTGTAGATGTTCCAGGTAAACTGTCAGTAGCTGTGGGTATAGTTGAGACTGTTGTGACTGTGGTTGTTGTGACTGTCCCAGTAGCAGTAGCTGTAGGAATATTAGTGCTTGTATTAGAAGCACTAGTTGAACAACTAATAGGGTTAGGATTAGCCAGGACAGGCAAATTAGTTGATGCTGTGGTTGTTGTTGTTGCTGTGGAGGCGGTGGTAGTAGTGGTGGTGGTAGTTGATGCCACCGATGCTGCAGTAGCTGAAATAAAAATCAATAATTTCAATCTAAAACAAGAAAAATAAAATTCTAGTTGTATGCTAATATATATATAAAGCAAACCAAAAATTGTTCTATTATTTCAACATTTCAATTTGACCACAAGTAACATAAGGCAGTGGAACCATAAAAGAGGATTTATATACAGTAAATACAAAATTTTTAGGGTTGACATTTCATATGATAATAACTTAATATTGTATATATATTTAGCTATTTTTAAGACTTGAATATATATTCTATTTTTATTAGCATGATCTCTATTAAATATATATTTTGAAAGCAGTTTAGCTTAAATTACACTTAGTATATTTACTCACAAAACTTTTCATTTTCATATTTAATACCAGAAAAATTTGTATTAAAAATCAATTCTAAAACTTAAATAATAAAAATTCCAGTTTTGTAAAACTCAAAAATTTTTTTTATTTTAATCCAGTAAATGGAATATGAAGAATATCATGCAACAAGGAGGCTTTTAAGGCAATATATACTTTTTTCAAGAAAATAATATTCATGAGATTCAAAATATCTTTAAAAATCATGCAAAGCTAATATCAAGGTAGTCTGATTGCGTTATTCCTGAGAAATAATCTATTTCTATTTAACTATAAAAAAAGTAATGCAAAGTCAATACATATTTAATTTAAATCTTAATACTAATTCATTCTAATTTACAAATCCTTATGGAACATACAAAAAGCTGACATAAAAACAACCATCACTGACAATATATTGTCACGAATATTCACAATTAATAAACTTTAAAACACACACAAATCTTGATATGACAAATTTGTCATTTCAATTAGAACCTTATTTTATTTAAACAAATTATATATAGAAAAATGAATTTAATAAAATCCACTTTTTATAATACTTATAAAATATATTGGGATATAAACATTTTTATTAAAGGAGTTTCAATAAAATTTTTGATCTTGTATATAATTATATTTGATTAGAATAAGATATATCCAAATATTTATGTATGACAGAACATTAAACTATAATCTAACATTAGCTTAATTTACATCTGCATTTCTCTATACACATGTTACTAAAAGAGAAAACCATATTCTTGTATTGTTTAGTTTCTTGTATTTGGGAAAATCACATAATCTGCAATAATGGTTAATTTTTAATTTCTTTATTAACCGTTTTCATAGTATATGAGAATTCCAAACTTTTAAAACCTAAATATTCATAAAAATTCCAAAATAATTATTGTCTATTAATTGTAACAAAAATATTTATATCTGAATGTGTTCTAAATATTACTAAAAAAATTATCTTTTCCTTTTTACTCAATTCTAAAATACTTAAAATATGAAGGACTTGAAATTTTCAATTAAGATTTGATTAAATTTCCAAATGATCAAATTCTACATTTTTAAAAAAGATTTCCATAATGGTAATTCTTTTGATTTCAGGGAGGGAATAACATAACATTTTAATTCTTTAAATAGAAGATTTTGTCTATTCTAAATGTGCTTTCTTTAGAGGCATTTTTAATAATGTAGTTTTGAGTATGTATATATGGATCTGGTGTGCATGTGCACTCGTGCTGCAAGAATCAAAAAAGCAACAACACCTAATGTTAAATCAAAATTTATAAACAAATGTGCAAAATAAAAAAGAAAAGAAAAATAAATTGATGAATCAATTATAAGAGAAAAAAAACAACAAAACAAAAACAGAAAAAAAAAACCATCCTGGAAATGTTTGGTGGCACCAGGAGTTTTCCAGAAGGTTAGAGACAGAAATAATGTTGATGTACTATAAAAGCATGCAGACAACACAAGAATGCCTGTTTTTTTTTTTATGGACTGAAAAGCCATTCTTAAAGCACACTTAACAGAGGACAACGCTGAGCCAGCCACATTGAATGCCTTCACAATATGAAATGTGGAGATACCGTGCTGTGGTTGTTGTTGATGGTGATGGTGGTGGTGGTGATGATGGTGCTGCTGATGTTGTTGATGTTGTAGCTGATGTTGCTGTTGTGAAGAAATCTGTCTCTGAAACTCCTGTAGCCACTCCAAACTACCAGGATTAAGGGTGAGAGGAGATGGTGCAAGTTGAAATACCGCAATACCTTGCTGTGTCAATGCAGCCAGCGTCGGGGTGAGGGTAGTTGCTACACTGGTAGGCAAGCTTGGTGAAGACAAAATGTTTCCTACATTCCCTGTAGTCTTTATCTGTTAAAAATATATTTAAAATAAAAAATTGTTTATAGAATCTTTTAAATCATTTAGTGGCATTGGAACTTAATAATGAATGATTATCCAAATTTGTTAATTCAAATAGTATATTGCTAATAACAAATTCAAAGATACATTTTGTACTTATCAATCAAATTAACCAAATTTAAAAACGTAAAATTAGCCTTGAGCCTAACTTGGTTTGGTGTTCAACCAGGTAATTTTTTTAAATTAAATCTTCTTAAAAATGTTACTTTAAAGATATTTAAATTTTGACAATAAGTATCTTCAAGAATGATAGTTAAATGTTATGCTAAGCAATTTTTTGTAAATATTAAAACAGGAGTTAAAGCAATTCCCCAAAATGAATAACTATTACTGACGTCATAATTGAAATTATAAATATTGTCATGCAGTTAATTAATAAAGCTAAAATTTGATGTATTTTATAAAATTAGCAATATAGTTATTACAATATACCCATAAAAAATAAAAATGAAATTTAGTGTATTACTGGAGAAATATTTTCATAAGACCAAAGATCTTCATGTTACCAAACATTTGTTATAACAGGTCTGGAAAATGTCATTTGTTAAAGTAGTAAAATTTATGATCACATAAAAATTAAATGTAAGCTATTACAATTAACACATTCTTTATTTTAGATTTGCACAATTATACGATTCTCAGGGCTCAAACTGCTCTCCTCATCTTTGTTTTCATTTATACAACTTTCAGCTGCTATGCTATGGAGACTTCAAAAAGTCTAAGGGGATTTCAAAAATAGACTTTTTCACTATTTGGAATGTAATCTTCACAGTCATTATGAATTACATAATAAACATTTTTTTTAAATAAGTGATATAAGAATTTTCAACTGGAGCCTTTAAAATAAACATACAATACATGAAATGATGACTTGAAAACAACTATATATTACTTTAACTATTACATATATATATATATATATATATTATCAGAAACTGGAATCGTATTATACGAGTTCAAATCCCAGTCAAAACTATTACACTCACTTTCAGCTGTCTTAGGCAGATGAGGCTTGTTAACTCGGGAGAGTTATTCATCTAGGTGAAGGGTAACATTGATTACAAAAAACTCAGGGATATGTGAGCACGTAAAACTAGTCCTGTGCCTAACTTGGTTTGGTGCTCGACCAAGTAGATTTCAGCTTGGGCAGCGAATTTGGAGTAGTGTAAAAAGCTCGGTCTCAGCAATCGTATTACACAAGTTCAAATCCAAGTCAAAAACCACTACATTCACTTTCAGCTGTCTCGGGCAGATAAGGCTCGTTAACTTGAGAGAGTAAATTCATCTAGGTGAAGGGCAACCCTGATTACAAAAGCCCAGGGATGAGCAAATAAAATGGCCCTGTGCCTAACTTGGGTTGGTGCTCGACCAAGAATATATAATATATATATATATTATCATCCTTCTTTCAAACTTTGAAGAGTGCACACTATCCTATGTATATGTATATATATATATATATATATATATACATACTGAATGTTGTATTAATGAAAACAAAGATGGGGACAATAATTTGAGCTCTGAAAATTATATAATTGTGAAAATCTAAAACCATAAATTATAACACAATTTAGAACATTTTTATTATAAATAAATTATTTTTAAAGCAAGTAATGACAGAAACATCACAAGTAAAAATCTGGTGATATTAAACAACTTCATACAATTTTGCTACATTACAAAACTTAATCTATAATTTGTTAAAATCACTTAAGCCATTTGTTTAGGTTTTAAAATTGGTATACATTATAAATAAAGCCAGCTTTACAAAGTATAAAAAGAAAATATATAAGTCACATTTTCTTTTATGAACAAAATGTCTATTATTCTTTTAATAAATCCCATTATGTTTCATCATCTACATTCACATGTAATGAGACCTCTTTTAGTTAAAGTAAGGGAAGTAATCTAGCAATTTTGGATATTGAAATTCCTTCTTATAACTAAGATAAATTCTATTTCAGTTGATATTAGCCATCTATTTGAAGACAGCTTTGTTACCAGAGAAAAATCAATACAGCAATTCCCAAAATTAGTTGATAGGGAAAAATAAACATAATAAATTATCTTTGGATATTCCACATGGATAAAAAAAAAATCAATATTCATACTTTTAATCCATTAATATTTTTTGGTTAGTCCTTATTTCAGATTCCTTCACTATTTGTAGTTCTATTTTTTCCGTTTTAAGAATTTTGTAGTAAATTTTTTATTCCAATATTAAAATAATTTCATAGTAACATATTCCAAATGGAGAATTTCTATATATTAAGATAAAATGTGTCTATAATAGAACATGTGTACATCGTCTTGCAAACTTGTTTTGATTCTATTTCTAACTAGTACAAAATGAATAAATAAAAGTAATCGTTAATATAGTTAGAATAAATAATTGCTCCAATTTTTCATACAACCTGTTCTAAACATTAAATGTTTAATCTTAAAAGAGGAGTATTTTCATATTTTTTTCAAAGCAGTACAAAATAAATAAATAAATATGTATTTAAAGAAAACAAAAACAACTACTTACTCCTGGTTCTGAAGATTTGGGTTCAGTAGCAATGTCATCATTATCATCATCACTATCCAAATTTTTATCTTTTAAAAATTGAATAAGTTGGGGTGTTGGGCGTTTTTTCCAATGAAAGAAGTCCATGATATTTCCATTATTCTTTAAAAAATATCGTTCTGTCCAATGTTCCTTATAATTTTCTTTTAATTCTGACATTTCTTTACGTTTATGATCTAAAATCTTTTCCCTATAACCAGCGATTTCAGGTGTGCAAGGAGGTTTCTCCTCCAGTTTGATCCGTTTCTTTGGTGGTGGCACACCTGTGCGTGGTACAACTGTAGTGGAAGAGACTGTCAAAGGAAAACTACCTGTGCTTGTTGTGAGTATTGGTGTAATATCCAGAGAGGAACAGGTACCAGAGGACGCACCTGCCCCATTGGCATCTGAGGTTGTTAAAGGAACAGTAATTCCTTGTGCAGGACCACTAGTATGCCTCTGAGCCACACGTTGGGATGTTGGTAAATTCATACTAAACCCTATTTGTGGTTGCTGCTGAAGGTGATGATGATTTGTCACACAAACAGAAAGCGGGGGTATTCCTGCACTGGATGCACTTATCTGCAACTGCTGCCCATGGTGATGAATGGTACTGCCAGAAAGTGACTGTTGCTGCTGCTGTTGTTGTAGTTGTTGCTGCTGCTGCTGTTGTTGTTGTAGGCCTGCTGCGGAAGAAGCAGCAAGGGACAGGACTTGTTGGATAGTATTGGCATCCTGAACAGATAAAGTTGAATGAGTAGCAGCCAGGGAACCACCTTGAGTGACAACTACAGCTTGTTGTGAAGGTGTGGCCTGCCGCAAATTCTGTGCAGTTGTAAGTGACGATGCACCCAATATATCTAAACACATTGAAAAACAAAAATTAATAAAATATAATCAATTGAAATTACAATATTACAGAAAAACAAATTCTTCATTTGCATTAATAATATATTGTCAATTCTTATCTGCAACAAAAAATTGTGTATTTTATTGAATAATAAATATTAATTATGTATTAAGTATCAATGAACTTTTTTTTCACAATATAACAACTTGAAACGTTTTTTTATGTGAAGACAATAATTTTAAAGAAAATAATTACATAGTTTCAGATGTTAAAATGAAAAAAATATAATCAATCAAAATTTTTATAATGTGTAAATTAAAAAAATATTATGTCTTACCTAGAAGCTATCAATTTCTTACATTTAAGTTTATATTTGTACGATAAAAATGTTTAAAAGTTAGTTTAGGTTATTTGGGTTTAATGGTACATCAACTCCTGATGGGTCATTTTATGCCAAACATTTGTCTTGGATTTGGATTTTCATTATATGTTCATATGCATAAATTTTTTTACTTTTTGTAGAAGTTAATTTCTATGAGAAATTGATATATTTTATCTGTGTTCACTGCTTCAAAGATCTTTTATAGATCTGTTTTGTTAAAGTATTTTTGCATTATTTTGCAATCTATCATTATGTGTTTAATTGTGTTTAGGTTTCCACAATTGAATTTTGGGGGGTCTGTTCCTTTTAGTAAATGATAATCTGTTGGGTATGTATGACTTATGTGTAATCTGATCATGATAACTTGTTTTCTATGGGTGTTTCCTGTTTGCAGTTTCCCATTTAAAAAAAGACTATTTAAAAATTTTAAACGTAAAACATTTTTTGAGGACAAAAATTTTCCAACAATAATCTAAAAGTAAAATTTTTTTCTATAAAATTAAAATATTCACAGCTCTCAAAACATTTTGGCATTATTCATAATTTTTAGATATCACATTCTTACAAATCTTAAAATGATTTATTCCAGTCAAACTTTTGTTGAAATACATGCAATATCTATACCCTTACTATAGTACCCAAAAATAAGCAGGAAAACCAAGAGATGTAATAATAAAAACTAATAAATAAATAAAAACTGAAAATTAAAAAAAAGTTCAAACTCATTGATTTTTGGTTAATCAAGATTAATAATTTGTTTCAGTAAAAAAGGTGGCCATCTAATAAATCACTTTATCAGTTACCATAACTGAACTGCTAGATTTTGACATGAGGTCAAATAAATAAATGATCAGGATGAGTTGGGAACACTATGCACATATCAACATAGGCTTCCTTCACACCTTTTGGAATTTCCAATAAATAGCCAACAGGTAATAATCTCTGCTTAAAATTAAATGTTTAGATTTGACTTTGTGTTTTGGGTAGAGCTGTATGTATGTATGTATGTATATATATATATTACTTAAAGGAATGGTCTTCTGGTGGTCAATTTTTTATTAAAAAAAATAAAAATTACCAAAAAAGGGAATAAAAAGAATCGATTTCCTATTTGTATTTACCTCCAGCCTGTCTGTTTGGTGGTGCAACAGCAGCAGCGGCGGCAGCAGCAGCTGTGGCTATAGGAGCAGCAGCTATAACATAATGTTGCAATCCACTTTGGTTGAATGCAGCAGCTGGGCTTGACTGGAAGCTAGCCACAGACACATTGGTCGAGGACACTGTTGTATCTCCAGTTACAGTTGATTTCTTCAAGGCATCACCTAGCTCATTGCCCCGCTGCATAGTACCAAGCTGGAATTTACACTAAAAAAAAAGCATTATTGCTATGTAAATGATAATAAAATTGCTAAAGCAACAATATTCATTTTAAATGTTAAGCATCATACTCCCAATTTAGCAAAATATAACTTGTTACATTTATTACATAATGAAAGTCAATTTCTATGAAGAAATATCTTATTAATGTTAATATAAAAACAAATAAATTATACAAAAAGAAAAAAATTTCAAGTATGATTATTTAAAAAAAAACTAACTATTATCAATATTATTTTAGCTGAATTATAGATTTATTTAAAAACAAATATTGAACAAATTAGCTGAATTATAGATTTATTTAAAAACAAATATTGAATATTGACATTTTCTTACCTGAGATTAATTTGTTGCTCAAACTGAGCTTATTCTTAAACTTCAAGTTGTCACTTATAACATTTGGCCACTCATTGCTGTTTGTTTTCTAACTGCATTTTGTTTGGTTGACTATAACACTCAGCTTTCTTCTGTAACAATTATAAAAATATTCAAAGATTAGCATATTCAAATTAAAATTACATTCAGAATAGCATAATATCCTCAAGATTTAGTTGAATTACAACCTTGTATCATATTTTAGCATTAAATATTCCAATAATTTTCTGACATAAAAACTTACCAAAATTAGTATAATAAAAGAAAAAATAAGTTCTAGGGCATTTTACCGAATTCACAATTTTATGATACACATGCAATAAATAAAAAAACCAGTACAAATTGAAATTCAAAATGTGATAATTACTGCAGTTATTCAGTTGCCTATTTTATAAATACTAATTATATGAATAAACAAATATCAAAACTATAATTTTAGATGACATGTTCCACAACTATCTATGTGTCTGTATAAAATAATTAAATGGAGTAAATTAAAAAATTCTATAAACTGATTATACAATGTTAAAAAATCAGTTGTAAAGTATAAAATATAGGGCATAGTTAAAGATAGCTTGAAAAAAAATCTCTTTAGGGATTTTGTTTCCCAAAAACGGATAGAATTGAAGAGACAAACAAAATAAATTAGTCAATCAGAGTAACATTGATATAATGAAGGTTTAAGAACTTAAACTATCTACTCTGCAATATAAAATAATTATCTTCTAAAAATCAAAATATTTTCATAAAATTTTGTTATTTATAAACAATGGATGATATATAATTAAAGAACTATTTTGATCGAATATTAACATGTAGATAGAATAAGTTTTTAATGCAAAACTGGTTTTTAAAATACTTTTAGATGCTGTTGATCAAAATATTAGTTTTTATTTTGACAAATTTTTACAATTATCATTTTATATTATTGAAATCAAAATTATAAACTTTTTTAAAAAATCAATCTATTCTATAAATATATTGAACATTGATATACTCATTAACATTACTGTATTATTAGAAGCATCAAATAAATTTTGTAGTATATAAAAAAAAATTTTAAATTTTAGAATAATTAATGAAATACTTGTATACAAGAAATCACCAAAGATTACCATAATAAAGTTAATATTAATCATAAAAGTTCATCTAGACCTTAAATGCAGTGAATGTAAATGACAGTTAAAAAATAGCACACAAATCTTAGGAAATAAAATTAAAAATAATGAAAGTTTTAAATTATTGTAAATATATAAAGATTTCTGGAGACATAGAATTAGCTAAAATCAGGCAGTTATTCTGCAATTTAAAGCAATCAACACAAATATTATTTTAACTAATTTTTAGATATTAACTGGAATATTAAAACTATCAATTTCTATTATTCATTCATTTTATGATATTTTTATAAGATCTATTAAATTGTTCTAGTTGTGTTTTAAAAATTTGTATTTCCTTCAAATTTTTCTTTGAAATAATGAGGTATTTAATGTAGTTGACAGCAATTTGTTCATATGTTTTTTAAATTCTTATAGTGAAATGTTAGTCTGATAATTATATTTTGCATGACAAACCACTTCTAAATGTTCTCTATATAGAAAAATTCATAATTTTTTAAACAATTCTAAGTAAAGATTTTTAACAGTACATTTATCCAAATAGTACAGAATTATGACATGATAAACAGTAAGTGCATAATATTATTCATCATAACTAAAATAAAAATAGGTAATTTCAATTTTAATTACAGCTTTAAAGAAAAGAAAATACATAAAATGTAAAAGATAAAAACATTATCTAAAAAACTTTATATAATTAATTCATAAATATCCCTTCATTGAAATATTTTTTTAATGGCTAAAAGAATTAACACAACATTTTTGTCATGAAAGAAAAAAAAATAGTAATGGGAATAGGGTTAAAAAATAACAATTTATTAATTTCATATTGCATCACAATTTTTTATAAAAAGTTTAGAAAATTAATATATATATAAAAATATTTTTATATAAACCTTCATCACGCTGAATAGATTTTAAAAGCAATCAGTGCTTTTTTAAGACAAGTCAAATGTCAGTTGGTAGGTTGTCAAATAGAAACTAATATGAATAATATTCCATAAGTATGAAATGTGCTTTATAACAATTTACTTTTGTAGATTATAAAATTACTTATTTTGTTCTCTATGAAATAGAAAATATGGAATATATACATCAGATTTAACATCCTATTTCTCACAATTTTTTCCACAACTTTTAAACATACATTTGCCTCAGTATGCTTTAATATAAAATGAAAATCTAAAAAATAAAAATGATTATTTTTAATTAGTAACATTGTACTGTGTTTTCTTTAAAAGATCCATGCCCATAAAACTGATGATACTGTTTTCTGTTTTACAAATATATTTCTTACAACTTAATGAATAATCTATTATTGGTTAATCAATTGAATATGATGATAATAATTCCATAGTGCACTCACTCACTCAGAGTGATGAAGATGCAGTGATGATGATGCAATGATGCAGACAAATCGCAAATCAAATAACTGACTTTGTTGCCTGTCAGTGAGCAGACAACTGACGATCTTTTTTATTTTGTTTTAATTTTTTCTACACTTTCATTTTTAATAAAAAGATTTTTGTCTCTTTTTTTCCTAATAGGGATTTGTAGTCAGTCCACCCACTAATAATGGTTACGGTGAGATAATTTACACACAAACCGAAAACTAAGTTAGAGTTATGGTTTGGTTGAAGTCTAATGTGAATCGCAACAACTCACATAATGAAAAAAAAATAAAATAATTCACAACCTCTCAACCTTTGCATAACTAACTACCACCAACCATTACAGTCTAAAATAATAAAACCAGTTTTGAGATCCTTAAAATAAAAAAATGCAGAAAACTATCGGAGTAAGAACTTCTTTTTTTTTTTTTACTAGAGTAATATTAAATGGAAGTGCTAAAAAAATTAGAAGGCGTAATAACCACAAAAGACTTATTCTTATTGGAAATGAAGGTATAGATAGGCCTAACAGATTGAGTTATTTTTTTTAGAGATTGAGAATAGAGCTTTAGACGGGTTGATATCGTAATGTAATGAGATGATATTAAATTAACCAAGTAATGGTTTCGTATAACGAAGAAAAAAGAAAGAGTATGATATAACATATATAAAAGTCATCATGCAGCAACGATATCAGCAGAGAGCGGTAGCAAACAAAACAGATCTCACTCTGTCTCTACTCTCTCCCCACCACTTTTTCTTTTCCTTTCACATTTTCTTTTTCTCTCTCTCTCTCTCACTTCAGCATCTTTTATTTCTTCAATATTTTATTTAAATTTCAAAGAGAACAAAAAATATGTATAAAAAATGAAATGTTTAGAGGGAAATAGTTTTTACAGTTGCGTTCCAATAACAAAGCGAAAATTAAAATTTAATCGAAACTAAACTAGTAGCAAGAAGAGTAGTATAATTAACTGCGTTATTAAATACTAGCGGTTTTTACGCTATACATAATATGAAATAGTCCAATGATAAGTATGGTAATGAGATCAAGTAATTAATAGTATTACTTGTTACGGTTGTTTTGTTTTTAAATAAACTAACTGAAACATGTTTAAACCGCGACCGCCAATTTTGTTTAATGATTCCCCGCCACTGCTGCTATACAACAACCAGAACCAATAATAAGCCATGACTCACACACGAGCTTTTCTACTTATTACGACCACCACCACACTAATATATTTAGAGGAAGGGCGACAATAAATATTAAAAATACTGCAATATTTTTCAAATAGTTTTAAATCACAAATAACCAGTGGTAACAGGTTTCATGGAAAAAAACTACTTTTAATTAAAAAAATACACTATTGTAAGTTTACAGTCATAGTACTAAAATTGATAGTTAATTTTTTTTTTAAATCAAGTCTTCAAATGTTTATTTTATCATAAAAAAGAACATTTTTTTAATTTTATCAAGAAAAAAATTAAGTTTCAGGAAATCTAATCAGAAGCAGAATTCAATAGTTTCATCTACAATTGGTATTGATTCCATTAAGGACACACAAACATTAGTTTTTAAAAAAAGAGGAAAAAACAATGAAATGATGATATAAAAAGGAATAAAAAAAACCTGACACTGGAAACACAACTTGAAGAGAAGGATAAGAATTATTAGAATTTTAACTCTTCCTAGACCTAAGACCAAAAACCACTCCTAGTTACAAACAATATTAAAGAGAACAACCTCAACGAGGAGCTATGGATTCAAAAAATAATCTAAAGCTAACCTTACAGAATCATTTCTTCTAATAAAATTAAATTAACATTTCAATTTATTAATTAAGCTTGCGTATTTAGTTTGAAGGAAAAGGAAGCGATATTTCAATCCTAGATGCCTTTCCAAAATTTAAAATAAATCCAATCTTTTAAAATAAAAATTGTATTCGATAAGCAATTGTATTAATTTTTGACAAACGGAAAATGTAAACATTATTTTTTTTTTTTTTACTTGTTTTCATTATTGATAAAAAACTGACTTAAGTTATTTTAATTTCTTTGTTTATTTCATTCAACTACTTTTAAAAATACGTTAAAGAAAGAAAACCAGTTAAATACAAAACTAAAAAAATTAATTAGATAATTTCCAATGTCAGCAAACCTGAAAATAGGTGATCAAACCGATTACCCCGAGAAAAAGAAGAAATAGGGGATAAAGATTATTGCAGCAGCAGCAACTGCATTAATTTAATTACTACTAAAAATACACGCTTTCGCTTTCTTTAATATTGATGAATCAGGTAGTTCTGTTTTGTTAATTTTGTTGTTGTTTTTTTGTTTTTTTTAACTATTTTCATTCATTTTTAGTTTCACTTAGTTCGGTAATAATGTTTGTTAAACACGGAAGCAACAAGTTATGAAATTATTAAAACTAAATAAATGTAAATATTTTATCCTAAAACATCTTCAGCAAATTTTTACGGGAAAAAAAAAAGGTTTGTAAAAAGAAGGAAATCTAAATTATGTTTACAGACACCGACCGGTAAACATAATTTTAAAAAAAATAATAAAAATAACATATTTAAAAAAAAAAGACTCTTAAATCATAAATGTTATAAAATTGCCTAACACAAAAAAGTTTTAACAAGTTTAATAGACTATGAACCATAAATAAATGAAATCAATAAATATTCGTTGTAAAAACTAAACTAGACACGTGAAATGAATAGATATTAAAAGAAAAGAGAAACCTTGCAGTTTGAGTGATTTCGATAAGAAAGGCATGTGATAGGGAAAAAGCATACGATCATTTTAATTACTTCCCGATTTGCAAAAGGTTAAAAAAATACACACACACCTATATATATATATATATAAGACATGTATATAAATATGTGAGAGAAACAGAGATAAAGAAAGTTATGTCAGTTTTTTTTGTTTTTATATTCAGTACTACTCTGCCTGCAATGCAGTTACAAAGAAAAAATTATTTGCACAAAATGTATATATTTTAGTCAAAAGGTAATAATATCTGATTTATTATTAATTATTAATACATAAAAGGTGAAGGACGAAATATAAAAGTGAGAAATATAACCAATAAGTAAAAAAGGCATAGGCAATAAAAAAATTGAAAAGTAAAAAATTAGATGGAATTTGCGCGGATCATGGCGACCGCCATTTTGAAAAGTCATTGTAAGGGAGGGAGAAACAAAGAAACTGAAAGATGAAATAATTTTTTTTTATTAAAATTTAAAAAAATTATATATATATATATGTGGGGGGTATACTTATTAATTAAAATCAAAACAATTGAATCTAATCAATCAAAACCTATAAAACAAATGTATAAAATAAGAGAGAAAAAAGCCGAACACAACAGTAAGTGAAGTGAGAGAGAGAGACACGCACGGTCGTTTTTGTTGTTTTTTTAATAATATCTAATTGAAATAAATTGATTTAACCGATAGAAATATTTATTGAAAAAATGGGAAAAAAAATCATGATCAGAATTATTAAAATTTCAAAGTTGCAACGTAGAACGGAATTTTGCTCGATTTTGTTAAAATAAAAAATGGGAACAAGAAGCCTTCAGAATTTGGTTGGCCAGCGCCATATTGTATCTGAACACAAGATGAAATTCGAGATAAAATTTTGTCAAATTTTAACTTTTAAATCTTATTAAAAACGACCTCTTTATATAAATATCCATTAAGAATATTCATAATACAAAACAGCAAATAGATATAATTAAAAAATAATAATAATTACCTTTAATTATTAAATATACGACTATTTTGCTCCATGTACGCAGTGTCAGTGTTAACAGTTCAGTTCGTTTTTAATGTTTAATAGATTTAGATTTTTTTTGTATAATGTTTTCGACAACATTACGCTATAGAATTAAATATTTAAAGCTTTAAACTGCTTATATTTCTTTCAATAACAATTGATTTACAGTATATTGTACGAAATACATTACAAGTAAACGTTAAAAATAACGAGTTTATAAAATGCTTTAAAAAATAGGATTGTCATTTTTATTCCATTTCACTAACTTTTTCTCAAAAGATTTAGATATTCATGATGTGTGTGAAATAGACAATATAAACATTAGAATTATTTTGGTACCTTTTGATAATCTTGTGAACAAAATAAACACTTGATTACTTTATTTTCTTCAAATAATAGACAAAGCTTTCATTCAATGAAGAAAAAATATTTTTAGAAAAACCATAAGAAAAAAGAAACAAACACAATATTCAAGATAATTCACATTCATGTTATGCAAGTCAAAAAGTATATGAACACATACACACATAAACTCACACACACATACATACATACACACAAATAAGATAAATCAAATTATGAAATAAAGAGATGAGCACCTGTTATAGATCTTCCAGTTTTTCCCATCTTCATTGTCCTCTCGTGTGTTTTTTCTGCTTCTTCACGATTTTGTTTTTCTTCTTTTTGGTCAAATAATAATGTGTGTTGTGAATTTTTTGTTTGTTTGTTTTTACAAGAGATCTTTTTGGATTTCGAATGTCTTTCACTTCTTGTCTCGTACAAGTTCCCTGAAATGTCTATATACATGTGATGTGAATACACCAAGACTTTAACAGCTACAACACATGTACACGCATATATGTATAAGAAATATTATACACAATTATTGTTGTTGTTATTATTATTATTACTACTACATAAAGAAAGTACACCACATGGCAAAGACAGACGGAAAATTAAAAACTAAAAATTGTTTCTATAAGAATAATAAAAATAGAAACACTTCTCTTTTTTAATGAGATTATTTTTTTATGCCAACTAAAAACATTAAAACAACGAGGAAAAACAATAAGAATTTAGATAATCGCTTAAAACCCGGCTAATGATATTTTAAGAGCTGGGAACAGCACGATGGTAGAATATGTACAGATTTTTCTCTAAAAAATGATCTATTTTTTTAAAATAATACTACTAGCGTATATAAATATATATTTTACTGCATACAATTTTTTAAAGTAAAAACGTTATAATCTTTTAAGTGCATGTATGCCCCTGTCAAGACCAAAGTGTAACTACTGTGTGCACAAGTCTTTCTATTTACCAAGAATATGTATATATATAAATATATACGTTCATGTCAGTAAATGCATACATACACAGATACGTACATACATGTATATGTATCTATTAGAAAGAAATCCTAACAGAAAACACTCCGACCTGCATCGTTTTTACTCTTTTCTTCTTCCCTATGAGCCGCTTCAAATGCGCCTGCGCACATATATTTCTTAAATGGACATTACTAAGCAAGCTTAATGGAATAACGGATTAGTTATCTGAGCCTGTTCGTTTTTACATTAGCATTGCTGTTTTTCGTTCTCAATTTTACTTTTTATTAATTTTTAGTGATTATGAAATTAAAAAAATAAGCTTTAGAATTTTATCTACTCGCTTAATTTTAAACATATATATTTTAAATTTCTACATTTGAATAGTGTTAATAATTTACAATATATTCTGCCTGCACCCATTCCTATTCTCATTGTGTTTTGTTATCTGAATTCCAGAATAGATGTTTATTTATCATACATACATATCTCTTTGCTCGTGTGAAGAAATCTCTTATGTTTTAGCTATGTTTTATTGTAAGTATGAAATATTGTCACAAAAATAACTAATTCATATAAAATATGAATTTTTCTCGTTTTAATATTTAAAAAAAGTTGTAGATCAGTGCAGAGACTACATTATTTAGATCAGTGATTGATTTTGTGGGGATTTTGTGTTGTTGTTTTTTTGTTTACTGTTTGTTTTGGCCATAAAATCCTTCAACCTAACCTTTTTTAACACTTTTTACCAAAAAGGTTAAAAAAAAAAATTAAAAAAAAGTTGTTTATTTATATTTAAACTTTTAGATCTTTGTTTTTAAAATTTCCTTTTTTCAGATTTATGCCATGACAAGAAAGTGATATTTCTTCTTGCCACTGGTGGTTGTTGAATGTTGTTGTTGTGTGAACTCTCTGGGTGAGCAAGCTACTAGTTATTTCTTTCTTTACCATGCATTTTTTTCTTAGCATTAAACAACAGCAAAAAATGAAAACTTTTGCGTAGAAACATTTCTCAATTTCAAGCTTAAAAGTTCATAAAAATCTTTTTTTTTTCAATTTAGGTTTTTAAAAATATTTTGTGTGTGTGTAACTCTGAGTGAGAGTACACACACTCACACACACACAAAAAAAACACTGTTGTTGTACTCACTATATCACACAACAGTAACAAATATACACACACACACACAAAACACTGTTAGTGTACTCACTATATCACACAACAGTTGAGTAACACATATATACACAAACACGCCCTGGGCAGTGAGTGAGGTTGGTTGGGCAGT
>JAYKTE010410570.1:0-19619 GCA_036873565.1 Xipholeptos notoides
TACACACACACAAACACACACACACACATGTATATATAGATATATATATGTATATATATTTCCTGACAATATAAAGTGGAAATGACAATAGAAAAGAAGTCATTAAGATATGTATTAGAGTCCATACATATGTTTCGCTACTGGTTGTAGCTTTCTCAAAGGGAAAAGAAAAAAAAAGAGAAATAAATGATGATGATTGTATCTCAGGTCTTAGGTTTAAGATGCAATCATCGTCATTATCTCTCTTTTTTTCCGTTCAGAAAGCTACATCAAATAGCAAAACATATGTATGAATATATATATATATATATATATGTATATATTTATATATATATAAAAGTAAAATTAATTCAATGAAAAAGCTAGAATATATCTCTAATGGCAGATAAAACAGTGTTAGATAAAAATCAATTGTAAATGTCAATTTGTTCGTGTAGAATAGGTTAAGTTGAGAATCTTCCTTTTTCAATTAATCCAGCAATCCATACACAATTTGCCATGGTTAAGTTAAGCATAAAAATGCAGCCACAAGCAAAGTCTTTTTCTGAATTGAAACACGTATTTTAATGACGTTATTTTTATTTTTATTTTAATTCTAATTGTTTTATGCCATTTTCCTTTTTTAACACTGCCTTTCTATGTCCTTTCTTGTCTTATTTGTTTGCTTCTCTCTTGCTTTTTTTTTTAAATTTCTTTACGAATGTTCACCATTTAAGCTTAATTACTGTTATGATTAAATCCTCAATTTAAAAGCGAAAAGGCGGAAAAGACGATCGGCAATTGAAGTGCCAAGACAATTTCAACCGATTCCACTCGCCCACTTCCACATCATTCTTTTTCTCTGACCATCTATCCCACACCCAGATGCTGCCGTCATTCAATGCAGAAGCTACTTCATGCTTCTTATGAAATGATTTGTATAAATATGGAGAGAACTCAGTGGCTAATTCTTACAACTGTAAATGTAATAATAATAAAAGTAATAATAATAATTTTCACTTTCAAGGAGACCAATCCACTCTAAACAGATCTCTTTCTTTCTCTCTTTCTCTCTCTCTCTCTTTCTCTTTTATAGCTTTGGTTGAGTAAGAGGACAAAGAACATCATGAAGAATGAAGTGAAGGAAGAAGATACAGGAATAAGAAGAGCTTATTTGTTTTAAGTCTCTTCTGTTTATTTTGTGCATATGATTTAAACTCTATTTTTGATTTTTTCTTTTTTTGGGGAGGGGGGGGATTTAGATTCCATTCCAGAGATTGAGAATGTGTGTGTGAAAGCTATTATTATTCCAAATCAAGGCTTCAAATTAAGATATAATCCTTATTTTTAGTGGGTTGCTTGGTCTGTACTTAAAATGTTCACATGATAAAATTCCTGGTCATGGAAATTACAAGCATGGCTATCATTGCATTTTTATTCAAATTACCAAATGAAGAATATTTCCTGGCATTTTAAGAAAGACATTTTATAAAATAAAATTAATAATCTTGGTTTGGATTTCATTTCAAATCAGGATACAACTTTGAAAATTTTTTTTATTTATCTAGGATTCACTAGATTTAAGAACATCAAAAGATACAAATGACTTTTAAAAGACAATCAATAGATATGTATTATGATTATCTAGTGAGTATAGATGATAATTAAGTACCATTTTAGACTACAATTGAAAAAATTAAATAATAGCAATAGTATATTATATATAAAGGAAATTAAATTCCAGCAAGTATATAAATGAATAAACCATATTTATTTCTAAATAACGCCAATAAATAATATGGTGAAATAGATCTATATGATAAATGGAACTTTGTGTATGTGAGTTCATTTCCTGAAACACCAAGCTAATTTTCTTGAAAATTCACACAGTTTTACTTTGTGTATCTAAGAATATTCTTAGATAGGTGTAGTTTCCAAATAACTCCAACAAGTATTGAAAATTGATAATTGAAAAAAATCCACTTCTAGATGGAAGAGCTCTGCTACAATTAAGAATAAAACTGCAAAAATTGCCATTACGAATGCATAAGTCTGCAGATTTTAATCCCACCTGCATTTTTGAATGGTAACAACATTACCTGTCACTAATGAGATCCATTAATATCGAAACAGCTGTCCAGCAGTATGTCATGCAATATTTTGTATTTAATCCTAATGTTATAATTTGATTTATATATATATATATATAGATAGATTGGTTAGGTGCTTCTCTACCCGATATTTGGCCATATATAAAATTGTTTCACAGACAATTCAGGGTTATTCTGCTAGTTACTTATCATTCTGCAATATGAATAACAGTCATTTAGAACAGATTTAGTATTCCAAGACTCCACACATTTATATTACATCAGAATAAAAAAAAAGGATTATATCTTTCCAGAAAACATGTAAAAACTGGTCGAAACAGAATTGTATTATATCTACTCCTGAATATGGATTCAGAGCAGTCTGAAAGTGCAAGAGATTACAGAAGATTTAAGAATATTCTAGCCTGATTAGTACAGGTGATTGAAATTGATCAACTGAAGACGTTCAAAGGGTTTTTTATTTTTGTTTTATGGTATATTAATCTTTTTATGTTGTTTAATGCCTACAACAATCAATTTTTGATAAACATTCTTTTTGTCCACACATAGTTTTATGAATAACACAATATGCACTATTTAATCCATAGCTGAAGGGAATGTGGGGATTCATACCTTTTCCCAGGGGTATTAGTCCAATTATGAATGCAAATGGAATGACTGCAATTCGAATTTGCATATTACGATTCCAAAGTCTGACTGCTTATCCACTGTACCGTTGTCCCAAGTGGAATTGGCTGAAGGTTTTATTGTCTGAAATTTTGTGAAGATTACAGGAAATTGGAAAAAATAAAGAAAATAATTAGTAGACAGTAAGTGATCTAGGTGAAGGGCAACACTGATTACAAAAACACATAAAACTGGCCCTGTGTCTAACTTGGTTTAGTGCTCAGCTAATTATATATTCATCTGTATATTTGATATATATATATTTGTAATTCTTTAATGAAAAAAAAACTTACCTCTATTATGAATATGAATTTCCAAAGGTTTCAGAACAAATGTTGCGTTAGAGATATTGTGTTGTCAATGAAGAAGGGAGCTTCTGAATAAAATAAATAAAGAAGTGGATATGAAGATAAAGACATATATATATATAAATATATATGCAAAAACACAAATATAAATATGCTCACATATGTACAAATGAATAAATGAATATATATATATGGGTGTGTGGGTGTGTATATATGCATATATATATATATATATATATACATATGCATAAACATAATTTTTTATATATTTAACAAAAAAATTTTTTGAAAAGGCAACAGAACACAGATATAGTAAGATTAGACTGAAACTATTGCATTTCAATTAATTAAAACTTTTTTCAGAGCGTATAATTGTTGATACCCATTCACAGATTTATCAAATAATATATTTTATTTAATAAATCTGTAAAGAGGGTCTTAAGAAAGGTTTGATTATTTGGAATGCTATAGTGTTGTCTAATTTTTATTTTTGTTACAAATTTTGGGAATTTATTTTTCCATTATGAATAAATGTCTTGATGTACAAAATATCAATTTATTGTTTTGAATTTAGGAACATCGTATCTTTATATCTTTGAAATAAAATAAATTATATGCTAATCAATTAATCTTTTGGTGTATATGTCCCCCTGCTTTTGCCCTTTCTTTTCGTTATTACAGTTCTTTCATATTCAGCAATTTTTCTCCTGATGAGATGTTGGTTGAAAGGGCCTAAGCGATTAATCTAAAGATAAAATGTTCCTAATTTTCAAAATAATATATGTATAAATAAATAAACCATATTTATTATATATATATACATATATACATATATATATATATACACACACTATAAATACATATATATTAGTATAATACAAGTTTTAGCTATTAAGTTATTAATAAATCACATATATTTCTCACTTTCTTTCTAACTTCCTTTTAATTAAGATGCATTTTTTTCTGTTCATATTAGAAAAAGATTTATCTATACTTATAATATCTGGGTATATTTTTCTTATGGTTTCTTTTTCGTTTTTTTTTTGTTTGTTATTGGTAAAGTGTTCCAAAGAATACGATAAAACACAGTCAATAGCAATTGATGACTGTCAATTTACAAAAGGTTGTTTCAATGCTAACTATATGTATGTATCCACCATACATATACTATCACTGATGAGCAATTTACTAATAAACATTGTAAATAATTGCACTATATTAATTCCATTATATTACAATACCTACATGTAAAATATTGAACATTATATATTATATCATATTCTCTCATTTTATAGCTTTATATTTACAAAAATAATTTGATTTGATACTGGATTTGATACTGGACAGGCTGTCTTGTCAATGATAAAATAAATCACTCTTATTAGCCTATAAAAGTCGTGGGAGATTTTTGAAAAAAAAATTATTTAGAAAATAATAATAAATGTTTCAGTAACTTTTCCCTAATGAAATTCGATTGCATTTATTAAATTCGTTATTTTAGTCTTAATCCACAATTTGGAAGCTGAAATTTTGGCTAGCTTTGTCTCCAAATCTGACCAATCATATTTCAGTTTTTTATTCACTTTGACAATATTTACTGCAATCAATGATGGTTTTATTAATGACAGTGTTGTTAAAATTAAATTCTTATAAATATGCAACATCTACAATGGGGAAAAATAGTATCAATTTCAGAGAACTATTGGCATTTGTTTGTCTATTTTTGTTCTTCTACCCTCAGTGTAGGTCACAGAATTAAACATTTAGAGTGAAATAGAACTTTGGGCCCACAGCCTAGAAGTACAATTTCAAAAAGGCATTTAAAAATGGTATTTTTACAGAAACATAGAAGAACAAAATGTAACTTTTTTTTCCTTTTTTGTTGCTACTATAGTTTTCAAAACCCATTTTATAGCCTTTCAAATGACTTCTATAATACCCAAATAACATTAAGACTCAGAAAATTTCATAATTCATTACTTCTTTTTTTTTTTTTAGTTTTATTTTGGTTTTCATGATAAGTTTCTAGTTGTTTTCCCCAAAAATAATTTTTTAGGTAAATCTTTTAATTTGATTTTCCAAGATTAAATTCTAATTTGAGAGGCAAATGCATTTTTTTTCATCATTCCAAAACAAACACAAAATGGGACAAATCTTAGGCAATTATTGAGTAAAAACTGTGGAATATTTGAGAAATACATGTGATATTAATGACCAGATTTTAATAACAAAATCAATATTGATAAAGCTATAAATATAATAACAGGATAAATGTGACAATCAACTTCCAGATATCATGAAGAATATTTTTTGTCTTTTTTAATAACTGTACTCACCTTTTTTTTTAATGAAGTGGAATATTTTCTGCTGAGATTCTTAGCTTTCAAGTAAATAAAATTCTAACTGGGTTACTATTAAATTTTGCCACCGATGATGAAAGAAGTGAAAACTATAATTTGATTAATTATTTGGTGCATTTTTTAAAATTTGTCTTCCTAAGGGAAATTACAGAAATATTTTGAGACTATTTTGAGGACTTGAAAATACTTGCAAGAATCTCTTCTTTAATGTAAAGACAAAATTTTTAAAAAATCACAAGAATGGAAAATAAATTCCAACGATGTGGAACAAAAATAATTTTTTGAAAAAACTAGAGAAGATGGAAATGGATTATGTTGACATTATAATGTTTCAGTTATTTCAAACCTTCATCATATTCATTGTATATTGTGAATAGAGACAAATGCATGGCCTGATGAAGGTTTGTTTTATAGTTCTGCCAAGGGGATTATTTAATAAAGGTTATATACATTTTCTTTTCTGATTGTTCCATTTTCCTAAATCCCTGTGTATAAATGGAATGATTTGAATCTTATTGGTCATACCCAATAGTTATTAGATCAAAAATATTATAACAATAGAGTAACCCCCTAAGGTGTTAGAGGTAGGCTTACAGGTACTACACCTTGCCCAAGGGTGACCCGGAACTGTGCAAGGCAGGGGCGTTCAGCTCCCTGAGGTATTTCACATACCTGCATACCTAACCAGATGCAATCATTTTTTTGATTCATCAAAATTTTCTTAACTTTTGGGACTATATTCGTAATGATATGGAATACTATTAGTTAAGGTACTATCAGTAAGAAATAATAAATAATGTTAGACTTAAAAGGGATGTTAGTGATGGTAATAAGGTTGGAAATTTGTAGGAAGTTACTAGAATTAATTATCCCCCCCAAAAAAATTTTATATAAAAAGAATTTGTGCTTGTATTTTTTAAATCGTTGTCCTCAGCCTCATCTTAGTTACCTTCAAAACAAAAGCAGTCTACTCCCATGGATTGAATGAAGGCTTAAGTTTGAAGTTCTGATAAACCAAAAGAATTTGTGTATTGAATTTTTAAACTATTATCCTCATCCTTATCATTGTTATCATTGTATGTGTTAATTAGCTTGTTTGTATGACTTACTGTTAAATCCACAAATTTATGCTAAGTAGGGCAGGTTGTTTTGTCACGTTTTTAGAAAAGTGACATTAATCTGATTGATGGACTTTTATGTACTAAGAACTGATACCAAAAAGTAAATGATAAAGTGAAGAAGAATGTTTAATTTCTGCTACATTTTACTGCCAAACTAACTTTGAAATTTCAGTATCTTAGAAATAAATCCAGTTCAAATCAATATTTTTGTATGAAATACAATTAATAGAAAATATAGATATGAACCCTAATATTCCTGTTTCTAATGGTATGGATTGTTTTGACCATAGTATCTCTTTGATAGTTCTCAAAAATAACGAACAAGAAATTTTAATTGCTATATTTTCAATTTTTAAAGTTGTTTCTTCAATTGACAGGAACCATTTGGAAAATAATATTTTGTGTCAATATCTATTATGTCAAACCTCAACTGTCATAATCATAGAATTACTACAGTTCCCAATGATAATGATATGGAAAAAATATTTTCTGTGAATATTTATTATGTCAAACCCTAACTATCATAACCATATAATCACCACAGTTCCAAAATTAAACTATCCTAATGATTTTAGTTAATTTCTAGTATAATGGTGACATTCCATCATCTCAATAAACCTGAAAACTATTTAATTTGAAGTACCCTGTGTGACAGGGTAATAAAGGACATCAAGCTTAATACAGTACAATATGCATTAATTTGGATGCTTTAAAATTTCAGGCCAATAAATATGACTATGGTTTTTCAGTCACATAACTGAAGTTCGAAAAATTATATGTCATAATCACTTAATAAAACTTGGGTTGAAGAATACCAATAATTTTACTGGGGATACAAATATGAGCTTTAGAGTTTGAAATACTGAAACTTAACCCACAATTTGATTCATAAAAGTTAAAAAGACTATCTGTCTAATAAGGATATACAGTAGAACTCCAGTAGTTTAGACTATGAAGTAATCCAAAGTAATGTAGGATTCGAAACTAATGGTTGAGTACTAAATTTCTGTTAAGATCAACGGTTTTGGGAAAGGTACAAGTAATATAATCTTTCCACACCCAAACCTGAATAGAATGGCACAGCTACTTTTTTTCTATTGAACAGTCACCAAAAGAAAGACATTTAAAAAGAAAAAGTCAATATTACTCGAGTCAACTAATTTCTTGGTTTGAATAGAAATATTCTGAAAATTGAAAAAATTGAAAAAAAAAAAAACGAAAAGGAAAAAAACAATCCCAAAAACATAGCAAATACAAACAAAAAAAACAAAACCAAACCCCAACCTGAAAAAACCCTAAAAAAACAAACAAACTAGAAAGCCAAACAAAATAAAAAAAATCCAGTACATATTTTAAAAGATAAGAAAATTTGTGATTCTCATGAATAATGATATCTATTTTTGATAAAAATCATTACTCATTGGAATCACAAGTTTTATCTTTAACAACAAATAAACTCGTGAAAAAATGATTTAAAATTGTTTTTAAATCATTTTTTAAAGTTAGCTTATCCTTAAAGCTGAGAAAACTTCTAAGGAATAAACTTTTGTCTAAAATAAATATCATTATTAGTTTGAATAGGTACTGCTATCCTTTTCCAGTGTCTGAACAAAAACGACTCAATTTCATTTGTGCATGTTTTAAAAGGAAAGAAAATTTGCGATTCCAATGAATAATGTTCATTTAAAGTAAATATTTCCAGAAGTCCGCTGGAATTGATGGAAATTGTGTATTTTTTTTTTGTCTCTTCCTCTTCTTCGATATTTTCTTTTATAAAAGCAGGTGGAATTCTTGCATTGTAAAACCCATTCAGAACTGGCTTGATGCTGCTTAACTTTCCCAGTCAAGCAGAGAAATGGCGTTAACTTTCCATAACAATACTATTATTTACTTCTAAATAATCTCTAATTCTCCCCTCTCTCATTCCCCATTCACTTCCACTCCCACTGCCTGTATCCAGTCCTGCACTCGCCAGGGAGCATTTGTGCATTCTCACGTAATAGCCATATGTACCGGCTGGTTGATTCCTTAGCAAGCGTTCTTTAGGCAGAACAGTGACTCTCTCAATGCTGTCATTCAGATTGTATAGATGTCTTCTATAAAATGCTGAAGAGTCAGCCATCCAAAAAGATGGCGCCAAGTAGAAATAATAACTATAAAAGGGAAATAAAAATGTTCATAAATTTATTATAAAAACATAATTTGCTATCTTATATAAATTATGGATTACTATGACATTTATTAATGATAATGGCTATCTTGATATGTTCAGTAATAGAACCTGATTGGTTGTTGGGTTCACTGGAGAGAATTTTACAGCATGTGTACCTTTATCGGAGTTATTTCATACCAGAATAATGCATTTGGTTGATAAATGAATAGTATGTAGGAAACCATGCCTCATAGATATATGCTTAGAAGGAAATTAAAAAAGAATGGTTGATAAATGAATAGTATGTAGACAGTATGTAGAGTATGTTTCATAGACATATGCTTTAGACGAGAATTTTTTTCTTTTAGGATATTTTATTAAATAGATGCATGTTTTTTAAACAGATTGTAGACAATGCATACTATTGATAAATAAATAGTTTGAAGACGAACTTGCTTCCTACGTGTATGAGTTGATAAAAAATGTTCATAAAACACTTTATATCATAAATGTTTTGCATAGAATAATTTGTATAATAATTTAATTTCATTGATGTATGTTTTGTAAGTGAATAGTTTGTTGAAAATCTTTTTTGTATATGTATGTTTTACATGTGAATTGTTTGTATTGATACTTGCTTCATAGAGGTATGTTTTGTATATGAATAGTTTATACCCAACTTTTTTATATATGAACATTCTCTATGCAAACAGTTTGTAGAGAAAATAAAGAAGAAGAGAAAATAGAGAAGAAAAAGAGGAGTGAAAAGAAAAGAAGAGAGAAAATAAAAAAACAAGATAGAAAATAGTGTTTAAAAATTGTGCAACTATACCAATACAATTTCAAAATGATAAGGAGCAAGTATTTTGTTGTTTTTTTTTAATCTTAAAATTTGACAGAAGTTTGTTTCTGGAAAGGCTGCTGCAGCACTGTTTATTCAAAACAAACCAAACTATGATATGATAGGTGAACAATGAATGCACTATATGAAAAATACCATGATTATAGAAAAAGATGAAAAAGACAAAAAACAAAACAAAAGGATAAAGATAATTCTAAAAGTTTGCAGGGACTTAAACTAGTAGTGTAGTACTACTCCTTAACTCGAAGGTTTTTCTAATAAAATGTTTTGCTTCTAGCTGATTTTTATTTGTATGTTTAATGTATAGTATTATCAATGGTGATTAAAAAAGGACCAGAGAACTTCTCTTTTGATGGTATTTTAAAAATTAATTTTTGACAAGATTTCTCGCCCTTGGCTTCAAAATAAAACTTGGGAAAAGAGGAGTTAACTAATCATTGCCAGTCAAGAGGCTAATAAAGAGTGAGAAAAGTTGTCTTTTGGCACTATTTGAAAAATTAATTTCTTAGAAAATATTTGGCCCTTGGTTTTAAAAACAATTTGTGTAAATGAGACCTAAATCGTCATTGCAGTTTAAGAGGTTAATGTCGTGGAGTCTGGAATCAAATACCAATTCAAACTCCAGTCAGTTCATTATTTTGATCAATGTATAAATCTGATCATCCACCTAACTAAAATCCTATTCCTAATGTCTTGACTATTCTTTTTTCGAATAGATGAAAAACATAAATTCATAACAATAGTTCGGTCATTAAATTAGTATATGCAGTAAAATAAAGAAACCAAATGTTTAATGTAAACAAGCATTCTGTTGTTATTGAATAAGAACTCTCTGCCACCCCAATGAACCCATAACCACAATGCAGGCTGAATTGACCGAAGTATGAAGATCACTGTCCAAAGAGAAGCCCATTCATAGACAAAGAATCTAAGGTTAATAAATGACACAAGAAAAGTCTACAAATGGTTTTTATGGCCATGTGCATCCTAGAAGAAAGTGAAAGCAGCCACTTGTGTGACTGGGTGGGGCAGCATCTTCTCTTTTATTGGTAGAAAGTTAGAAGAACAGCTGTTCAATTGTTTAATATTGAACTTGAAGTGGAAAAAAACTGAAAATAATGAATTAACTATAATATGAACTCACATACTAATAATGTCAGTTACTCCCAGAGGTGAAAATGTACTGTAACATATAGGCTTGTCTGTGGCTCTTGACATGAGCAGTTGACGGAACCTAGGGCTTCAAGTTTAGCAATAATCTCTTTTCTCCCCACTAACCACTTCTACGCTTTCTCCCCCCACTGACTGACCAGGCGAGTTGCACTGCTTAGCTGCTAAATGTTAGGCACAAGGCCAGTTTTACATGTTCATTACATTCCCAGACTTTTTTAAATCAGTGTTGTCCTTCACCTGGGTGAGTTACACACATTCAGTTTACTGGGTTTCATCTACCTGGGTTTTTGCAATCAGTGTTGTCCTTATATGTAGATGAAATACTCTCCTGAGTTAACAAGCCTCATCTGCTCGAGACAGCTGAAAGTGAATGCAGTGGTTTTGACTGGGATTTTAACTCTTGTAATACAATTCCAAAGTCAAAGGTTTTACCACTGGTCCACCTTTGTGGCCCTTGGGTGGGAACTGGGTGTCTTAAAATTATTTGAGATAGTAAAGAACTCTATAAAACTGCCGGACGACTGATTTGAGTACAAACAGGTGAAGAGAAAACTTCTTGCTGAACCAAAAAAAGACTAACAAAAGTTAAAACTACTTACTGTGCTCCCACATACTTTCTCTTTGTCTTTTCCTGGTGGATTTATAAATGCAGTGCCAAAGCCACTTTGTTTGGTTTCCTAGGATGTTTGATTTCATAACATCAACCTTTTAGGTCAATTAATGGCAGGAGCTATTATTTTTTATTTTTGTTTTTCATGGCATATTTAATTTTGTGGCATATCAAACTTTTGGGTCATTTAATGGCGGGAGCAATTATTTTTGATTTTGCTTTTGAGCCTCATCTCAGGGATTCTGAAAAACAGTAAATTTACCAAATATAAAGATGAGGACTATAGTCTGCACAGTAAATATACTAATTATCAAGTCTCATCTGAAGGATAGTAAATTTAACAAATATAAAGATAAGGGCTATATTTGTATAATAAGTATACAAATTATGAAGCCTGCTCTCAAGGATTAAGAAATAAATTTAACAATTATAAAGATGAAGACTATAGTTTATAGAATAAATATACTAGTCATCATGCTTCATCTCAAGGATAGAAGATTTAACCAATATAAAGATGAGGACTTTAATCAGTATAATAAATAAATAAATTATCAAGCCTCCTCTCAAGGATTCAGAAGTAAATCTAACAAATGTAAAGATGAGAACCATAGTCAATATAATTAATATACTAATTATCAAGCCTCATCCCAAGGATCCTGAAAAACAATAATGATTAAGATAAAATTTTAATAATAATAGAAATAATAATAATCATAGCAGTAGTAAAAATTTTCCTGACAATTTAGATTAATACCTTTAGTAAAAATACATAATATTAGCCATGATAATAATAAGCTATTGATTGCTCTGCATAGATGATAAAGAAAGAGACAAGAGTTATTGGAATCAGAGTGATAAAAATGTCACCCAACAACCAAGATAATGACAGTTCTGATAAAAAGAATTATTGAAAACAAAAATGGCTTCAGTCATGATGTCTTCTGCAAAATTTTTAAATTAATGATAATAGCAGTAGTGATTGAATTTGTTCGTATAACAATAACACAACAAACAAAAAAATAAGACAAGACAATTAAGAATACTTGTACAGCAACTACCAGCATCACAACAACAATATATAGAATTCCTTTAAAGATAAAAACTATTTAGCCAGATGGATGTCGCCTGTGTGGTGAATTTTTCCGCCTCATCTCTGGATAATTTAATCAGGATTGCTGTCATTTTAAAGGCAAATATTTGCAAGTCCTAACACTCGCTGAACCTAAACAGCACTAAATCCCAGAGGTAGGAGCAAAGCCCAATAATAGAAACAAAAATAAATCCATGAATAATAGAAACTGCAGGTTTAGGGTGGAATTTATTTAAAGAAAGAAGCAGAAGGAGAAGAAGGAAAAGGGGAAGAAAGAAGAAGAAGAAGAAGAAGAAGAAAAAAAATGAAGAAAAATAAAAATGAGAAGAAAACTAAAATGAAGTTGAAGAAGAAAAAGGAGAATAAGAAAAAGGAAAAGAAAGTAAAAAGCAAAAAAAAGCAAAAAAAAGCAAAAGAGGAACGAGGAAAGGAATGAAGAGAAAAAGAAGGAGGAAAAAGAAGAAAAATGAAATTTCTTGCATTAGTAAAGATATTTTACTTTCTACTTGGTTAGTTTAATTGCATATCAAGAACGATTTTTTCATACAAATGTCATTCTTATGTTGTCAGTTAGTGTTAAGTTATGATCTTTTTAATATACACAATGTAGTCATGTTAAATACAGAAGTTCAACAGCTGAACATCTCTGGATTAATATCTAGATTAATAATGTTGATTTTTGATACTGTTATGCTACCTACTCTCATACATCCATATATGGTCCATTATGCGCATGCATTTGGGTTTTGAGTCCTGACAATCTCTTAAAAAAACAAAGACTCCTACCAATCATACTTTTTGTACAGTTAAGGTCTCAATTTCCTTAAAAACCTATTATAAAGTAAAATTAGTGTAAACTGAATTTGTTTTTACATGTATTTCATTGGAAAGTTAATCAAAAAAGTAAAACTGGAGAGGCAGTGTCTGACCAAAACAACTCAACTGAAAAGACTTACTTAGATTTTGGGGGTTAACTTACACACCAAAATATACAATACATTTATAAATATACACAAGGTGATCTAACCAAGTGTACACAAATATTTATTCAGCTAACATTACAAAAAAATAAATATTGATGCATATTTTTTGCAAAGATAATTAAATATAGCCATATAGCAATTAAATCAAATTTATATTTTCAATATATCCTCTTCTGCCTTCCACTATACATCTCACTCTGTCCATAACCTAATTACATGAAGCATGGTTTGTTTCTGGTGAAATTCTGCCCTGACAATGCTTTAATTTATCTTCTTCATTTACTACATAAATCCAACTATTTTGATGAATGTATAAAGCCTGAATTGTGAATACAGTCTCTCTTAAGCATTTCAAGTACTTCAAAAAGCTCATAAGATTGCTGCATTTATTGAACACATAGTGGATAGGTTAATTTTTTAAACTAAATATTCAAAATATAGAAATGAATTAGCCATGATGAAAACTACTATTTGAACACAAAAACTCTGCAAAATTACTTTATAAAAGTTATATAACCTACTTTTAAAAACTGTTTACATTTGTTCTGAGCCTGGCACAAGCGCAGTTTTACCTCCTTATTACTTTCCCAGACTTTTTGTCCTTTATCTCCATGCAAAAAAAATTGAACTGATCACTATTCACTGGATCCTGTTTAATGTTTATGAAGCTGATGCAGTTAATGTCAGAACAGTTAGGAGATGGGTTTGTCAATTTCAGTAGTGACAGAGATGTCAGTGACAAGCCCTGCAGAAGCAAAAACATGCTGCCTCGTTTATTACTGGGAAACCTAATTTGAGAATGGTGATGACCATGTTGAAAATAAATTCTGGAGCACAAATGGTCGCTAATTTTAATGGTTCCACTTCAAACATTATACCTCTACAAATTTGAAAAAAAAACTTTGAAAAAAGGAGACATTACTTTTGGAATGTACCTCATATCTATCATTCTAAAAGTAATGCCTCCCATGCAAAAGTGCATTGAAAATGGTAGTGACTATGTAGAAAAATAAATTCTGGTGCGCAAAAAGTCACTCATTTTAATGGTACCATTCCCGTCTTTGTAGCTCTTTAGCTTTAAAAAAATAACTTTAAAAAATTGGGAGCATTACTTTTGGAACAACTCTTGTAGTAAGCCGCCTATTTTTTTTCTTTTATCATTTCTATCTTTAATATAAAAATCTCAAAGAAATTACTTTCCATTCAAATGTCCAGTCTTTGAAATGATCTTGATTCAATTCTGATCCAGAAATGAAAAGGTAAAAAGTATTGTAAGTAACAGCATCACCTGACCTTATACGGGGATTGGCTTTGAACACTGTCAATTTTAATGATAGACTCAATGTTCAGAATTTCCTTTCAGACACACTGAACCCACTTCTTGAGGACTGGGGTTGGTGCTGAGGAAAAGAGAGGTCCATGGGCTGAGAACAATGTGCACTCAAAGTAGCTTAAGATAATCATCATTCATCATATGTGGCCAGATTTGCAGTTCCGTTCTGGACAAATCAAAATCTGATTTCAACCAAGGAGATAATAATAATAATAATAATAACAATAATAATAATAATAATAATGATTATAATAATGTTGGTAACTTGTGACAACTAAGTATGATAGGAAAAGGGCAAGAGGAGGTATTATGCCATTCAGTCTCTGAGAGAAATCGAGCTGAACATGCCGGATTTCTTGGGAAGACTGACAGCCACAGACTCAAGAGAAGGCTACTGGTTTCTGAGATTAGAAGTTCTGTTAGTGACTGATCCAAGAATCAAACCTAATAATGCCCATAGTGTTTTTATTTACATATTTGTTTGGTGTCAGTCTCTTTCATAAAAATTAAATGCAAGAGTTAAACCATGAGTTGACAAACAGAAATGATTATTCCCTCATCAAGCAATTTTGTCACTTATTATACTATATACAATAATCAAATACTAAACTGTTAAACCTTATTTGCATATTTTTAAATTATACTTGATTCCCTCAAACACTACATTTCTTCATTATTTCTTTATCAAATCTCATTCTGTAAACAAACCTCATTTGCATATTCTCATAACTTTTGCTTTCTACAAATATACTAGATTTTTCATGTTATTTCTTTAGTTAAACTACTTTATCAACTTCTGTGATATTGAAACCCGTTATTTTTTATAGGTATACACAGTAGTATAAATAATAATGATCATGAATCAAATTTTGTTAGGTGTCCAGATAGACAATGAATGCTTTTGGGAAAGGTATAAAGCACATTATTTTTATTCATTGACTCTGTGTCTATGCTAATCAACTACACACATTCTAGAACTGATATTGAGCATTTTAACTATAAATATTGGCAACAATTCCAATAGATTTATACATATATGTGCACATATATATATTTATATATTATTCAAACATACTTAATTAAACAAGATGCAGTTTTGCTTTTTAATAATTTTCTTTTCAATTTTTTTCTTGCTATCGAGCAAGATATTTAATGTTATTGTATAAATAGTTTCCGAATCCATTATTGCCATGGCACTTTTGGTATACCTTCACCTTTTTCATGTGGTTATGTGTTTTAGTATTTCTTTTATTTCTGTCATTGTTCTTATAGATTGTTGATTTTAAGTTGACCTTAATTTCATTTGAGTAATTCAATAGTGTTTATAACGAGCATTTTTTTTCAACAGTTTATTTTATATATATGTAAAGGGGTCCAAAGTAGCCAAAAAAATGTATACTCAGTTTGAATACTTATCTCACTTACATTAAAGTAATAAGATGTTAACAATGCTTAGAAAATCATGTGGACATGCTGAATAAGTAGTAAAATGATGCACACAAGAACTGTTTGGTACTTTGTTTTTATTTGCCTTTTCATTAAAATAAATTCGAGAGGAAATAAGGAGAAAAATATGAAAAATACGAGAGGTTTATTCATATTTAGACATATGTTTCAGTAAATGTTTAGCATTATCAACAGATGAAATGTATGAGAAAAATATATAAACAATGTTTATATTTCAAAAATAAATGTTTTGAAAATAAACATTTAGTGAAACATATGTCTTGATATCAATAAACATCCTATATTTTTCCTATTTGTCTCCTTATTTCCTATGTATATTGTCTATATACTATATATTATACATACATATACACACATATTATATATATATATATATATATGAGAATGAGAGAGAGAGATAGAGAGAGAGAGAGAGAGAAATAGATAAAGATATGTATCTATTTATCTGTTACATTAAAGTAGGTAATTCATATTTATGATAATAGTGAATAATCTTTCTTTTATTACAATCAAATATCACCATTCTTTATCTTTATATTTCGAGGCATAAATGTCTCACAGCTGAAGGGGAGGTTAGACAGTTGGTAAGAGTGGTAATTCTTTGGTCTTTGGAATTCTAGTATGAATATTCAAGTCCTAGGCCGTTCCAAAACTAATATCTCCTATTTTTTTATTCTGTCCAAATGGATGAAAAGGAATTGCAAATTGCAATGTTATGATGATTAAACTTATGAATTTCATGACCTGAAAGTTTCATCTCTGTTGCAGATATTGATGGTGTCAGACTCTAAGAAAGCAACCCATGTCATGGATGTGCATCAAAAGCAAAAATATGCATCATTGAATTCCCCTGTCTAGAAAAAATTGAACTTTCACTGATGCTTGCTGAACATTGATGAAGCAATTGCAGTTGATGTCAGCACAGTTAAGAGATGGGTTTGTTGATTTCAGAGTGGCGACAGAGATGTGAGTGACAAAGCATGCTCTGGACACGAAAATAAACCACTTCATTCATCGCTGGCAAAAGGTCGCTTGTTTAAATTCTGAAGCACAAAAGGTCACTTTTTTTAATAATACTTCTCCTGACTTTATAGTTCTACAACTTAAAAAAAATATTTTAAAAATAGCCTGCATTACTTTTGGAACAACACTAGTATTTCACTTCAAAAAGGTAGAAGAGCATACCAATTGAAATGTCCCATTTATGTTACTATATAAATGAGAACAATTGTTTGGATATATAAGTCATACAATTTATCAATATTCATTAGAAAACTTCATAAAAATGATATTAATTTCTGTTGGAAATGACCTTTTGTTAGGTTTGGATATTTTCATGCAATTTTGAACAGTGTTCATTTTTCTGACATTTTATCCCTGCTGGGGCGGAATACATGCAGCTAAAATTTTATACATTGTTTATTTTTCCAATAATTATCTTTCACACACAGAAAATGACTGAAGGAAGTAAGCAGTCAAAATATAAAAGCATGATATCAATTATAATAAAGTTGCATTCCTGTTTGTTTGCTTGTTTACAATCTGATTAATATATACTTAAAGCAGACTGTTTCAATTGTATTTATTTGGGAATTCCTTGATAGGAGGCTTCTTAAATCTATTTATTCATTTTACCTGAAGAATGCCTGAAGATAAGTTGGTCAAAATGTGATGAAACAACAGTTCACAAAGACACAGACTGTTTCACAATTTAATTTCCATACTAAAAATGGATTTTTCTCAATTTACATTTTAAACAAACATTCCATCATCTCTATATATGTATACTACTTATTCAAAGGAAATCTAAATATAGTAGTTACCTAATTTACTAATTACATTAAATAAAATTTATTTTTATAATTAGCTCTATGTTATTAATGATTTTTAGAAATAGAATTGTTTTAATATTTATAGAACACATTGTTCTGTTGAGGAATATATTTAAAGTTGATTTGTTTGTGTGTTTATTTTCATTTTAAATTTTGTACAGTGATGAAAAAGAAGAATTTTTAAAAACTATGGCGAGTTAATTTAAATTTCAAAATGAGCATGAAAGGAGCATCAAAGCAACCCCTGTACAAGGTCAAGCAATACTATTAGTATATTTATAATAGCTAAACTATTCTAAAAAAATACTTGATATAACAACACATTTTGATTTTATGATGTTGTCTATAGCATAATTGTAACATCCAGCTATACATGCCATATGCCAAGATAGCCAGACAGGGTGCGATGGAAGGATGTACGTCTCATTCATTCACAAAGGCATTCACTGAACCACTAACATTGAATACCAAAAAAAATAAAAATAAAAATATGATAATGAAAAAAATTTGATTTTTCCAGTAAGAGAAGATATTTATCTGATCTTTTAGATCTTAACTACTTAGAATGAATCATGAGTTTATGAATCCTTTTCCTTTTGTCCCAAAGAATAAAATCATGAATTAAATTTGACAGATATAAATATTCATATACTATTATGATGACACTTAAAAAGAAGTGAATTGCACTGAATCATCTGGTTCTTATCATCTAATCATATATATAGTTATAAATGGATCTGTATGTCTGAATATGTTCTTTAATTACCATTTTCAAATTTTGAAGCATCTTCAAAAATTCTGATATCAATTAATATAATTATCTCATAAATTAAAAAACCTTAAAGACATTCATTAGCTAATTTACTTCAAGTATTCTCCTTTGATTCATTTCCATTAATGATGTAAGAACATTCATATATATCTTTACACAATAAATTAATTCATCATTATTGTTATTATCATCTATACTATACAATAAATATCATTGTGTGTTTATTTATTTATATATATATATATTATCCTGTCACACTTTAAAAATTAAAGCTAAAAATGGGCAGCCTGCTTTGAGACTTAAACTGTCAGATTGCTTTCATTATTTCTATTTTAAAACTCTAATGCTTTACCGACTGAGGCATTAATGCTGTACAGACATTTTTCATATTTTCTACCTTCAGTCATTAAAACCTGAGCATACAAACTACATTTTAGATAACTGAGTTGAAAAAATTATTTAAAATGGGTCGCTTTGTTAATTTATAAAATATACTTTGAAATAAATTATTTGTGAAAAAAAATGTAATATTTAAAGTTGAAATTCATTAAATCATTTTTAAAACCTGTTATTTTTAATGTGAATATACACTAGATTAAATTAGTTTGTTTTGTTAATAAATGTATAAAAGTTAGTTTGAAATTTATTATATGAGAAAAAAAAGAATGCAATATTTAAAAGTACAAATTATTAGATTATTTTTAAAACACATTATTTCTAATGTACAGAGCTGGGATTCGGTAGAAAAAATCTACCGCCGGTATCGGTATTCGGTAGCGAGCCGTGTCCAATCGGTATCG
>JAYKTE010410571.1:0-10556 GCA_036873565.1 Xipholeptos notoides
CTCATCCATATTATTTTCTTTCTCACTTTCAGATGAGGTATGATGAATTCTAAAAGTATTAATCGGACTATTTTCCTTATTCATATTATTTTTTTTCTCCCTTTGAAGTGAGATATGATGAATTCTAAAAGGATTAATCAGACCATTTTCCTTATCTATAACATTCCCTCCCTCTCTCATGAGTAGAGCTAACTGAAAAAGAAATACTTGACGACAAAAACAAAAACATTAGAAAAAACTTCCATTAAAAGAAGAAAAATAAGTTAGATCTAAAATCAATGTTAGTTAATTAAGGATGGCCCGAAATGTCATCAGAGTGAGAATAGATGAGGAAAATTGTCTGATTAGTATTCTAAAAATATTTTACAGTTATAAAATATCAATTAGAGAGAGAGAGAGAGAGAGACCAAGATTTATGGAATTAGTTGGTAGCAAAGAATATCTCTTTTGAAAAATATTGGAGTTTTCTTGTTAGGTTTTCTTGGTAACTGACTTCCTAGTTCTCTGTTTCTCTGTCTGTCTGTCTCTATCTGTGCCTCTGTCTGTCTGTCTCTCTATCTGTGTCTCTGTCTGTCTCTCTCTCTATCTATCTCTGTCTGTCTTTCTCTCTCTCTCTCTCTCTATGTCTGTCTCTCTCTCTCTATGTCTGTCTGTCTCTCTCTCTCTGTCTGTCTCTCTCTCTCTCTCTCTCTCTCCGAGTCATTTGGATTGCTTTAAGCATATCTAACTTTAATCTGCCAGCCTTCTATTATTATTATCATTATTATTATTATTTCAGTCTTCTTTTTCCAGAAAATGTAATTTGAGTGCCTTATTCCACTTAGTGTGTGTTTCCTTAGGAATAGTGTTGTTTTATTTTTATTTTTTTTCTTCAAGCTTGCCTGTCACATAAATTGGGTGACTAAGATGGGGTGGGTAGGGGCAGAGCAAGAGAGAAGGAGGAGAAGGAAAGAAAGAAAGAGGAATCTTAAAGAATTTCTCATCTGATGGGGGAGGGGAGGTGGGTGTGGCTTTTGAAGATTGAAAGTTAAAGAGTGAGGATTATTTCTGATCCTGGTTTCAAGTTAGGTCTCTTCTTTTTCTCCTTTCTTCTTCTTCTTCATCAATTTCTTCTCCTTTTTCTCCTATTTCTTCTTCATCTATTTCTTCTTTTTCTTCTTCATCTATTTCTTCTTCTTCATCTTCTATATCTTCTATTATTTCTTCTTCTTCATCTTCTATTTCTTCTTCCTCTTCCTCTTCTATTTCTTCTTCTTCTTCATCTTTTTCTTCCTCTCCTTCTCCTTCTCCTTAGTTTGTGTTTTGTTTGTTTGTTTCTGTTTTATTTTCTGCTTAAAATTCAATTCTGAAACTCCTTAAATTAAATTTCAACTTCTTTGATTGCAATTAAAGCAGTCAATCTGATGAATCAACTGAATTTGTTCTGCAAAAAAGTCAACTTGAAGAAGATAAAAAAAAAAAAATTTTTTTGGGAGCTTCTGGAGTTACAGTAAAAAAAAAAAAAAATCGGAAATGACTGGTTGAAGACAAAAAAAAAGAAAAGCTTAAAGAGAAAAAAAAGTTTTTACAAGGTAGAACTTTTTTTTTTTAAAGTAAGGAATAAGAATAAAAAAATTTTAATAGATAACATTTCACTAATCCACAGGATTCCAATATTTTTAAAAGAGAAAAATTATGCAATCTTACGAGACTTCATTATTATAAAAGGTCACAGGCGCCATCTTGAAACCCTTTTGTACCATAGGACCAAAAATCCATGTTGTTTTAATTTAATAAAATAAGAAATTAATTCGCAAAGAAATCAGTCAAACACAAATGCTTGGAAGAGAACGAAAGTAAATTTATTTTAAAAATCCTCTGTTGTCGTTGAGAGGGTGTATAAAACTCACTGTGGTTGTGAGTGAGTGTATACTTTTAAAAATCAACTTGTTCTTACTAGAGTCACTTCGTGCAGCTAACCTTCTGTTTTTGGGCCTCTGTCTGTCGTCCTTGTCACCGCTGATGGCCTGTGTGACCTTTTCCTCCGAAGTTTGTGACCCTCTATTAACTGACCGTTTTTTCAAATCAAAAATCTTTATATAAATTTTGCCAAGAAAGACTTCCTCAATACACTACACTCTCGAACATATGTATCCCAGTCATTATATTACACTTTTACTATTCTGTCTCTGCTGCACAGTGTGCATCGAGGCTGTTTAACAGATAAGTCTTCATTCTCACAATTTTCGCCAAGCGGATTGCTTTGCGGATACAGACCAAAATAGTCAGCTCCAGTTGATTAACTCTACCATTCCTCTTTCTCTCCCTTTAGCCATCTTTTTATGTTTTTTTTAATGGTCATTAGTCATTTAGAGCCAGATTTTTGTCCTAAAATTATTTGTTGTAATATTCAAATCTTGGGTGTTTGTGAAAATCAAAATATTGTAATGGCCAAAATTGACTTAGAATTTTGGACATTTATATATATTAGTGCATTCAGAATGTCATTGTGCCTCTTTCATTTCATTTTTTGTCAATCAGTTAAGAACATTTTCAGCAAATGCTATCGGTTGAAGCGTGAGAATGAAAATATTATGGATGAGGAAAATAGTCCGATTAATACTTTTAGAATTCATCATACCTTACCTCAAGGATTTCGAAAAATAACTGTATTGTAAATTTTCACAAAGAATTATTCAATTTTAGAATACAGAATATGGCTCTTTTGAAATTAAAGATGCAAAATATCTTTTTAAACACATTAAGAACCACAAAAAATATTTCCATACAAATTCTTTGCCAACAAAAGATTAAGCAATTCAAAGAATATAATAATGGATTGTAGATGAAAAATAAACTATATTTTTTTTATCCCTCCTATTTTTTTTCTTATTTCTATAAAATAAAAGAAAATAAATTAATCTATAATAAATTCTTACATATTTGATTTTAGAATACTAACTAGTTATTTTAGAAGACAGTCTCTTTCCTTGTAACACATAGCAACACATATGCATCCAGTTAATGAACACAAGGCCTTGATATTGTACTTACCCACAACTGTATTTATAATTTGATCCAGGATTTTTTTCTGCATTTATCATCGCATTCATTTCTTTTTGGCATTTGTACTGGGCAAAAGAATAACATGAATTAGCGACGCACAACGAAAATGCTGAAAAAAGAAGAAAGAAAAGGCATTTATCAAACCTGTACAACTTTATCAAAACAATTATATTTATCTAGGAATTCATTGAGATGAGGCTTCATAATTTAGTAATGATTTTTATTATATTTATCTAGGAATTCATTGAAATGAGGCTTCATAATTTAGTAATGATTTTTATTATATTCATCTAGAAATTCATTGAGATGAGGCTTCATAATTTAGTAATGATTTTTATTATATTTATCTAGGAATTCATTGAGATGAGACTTCATAATTTAGTAATGATTTTTATTATATTTATCTAGGAATTCATTGAGAGGAGGCTTCATAATTTAGTAATAATTTTTATTAGCAGACAGGTTAACCACCTGATGAAGGCCAGAGGATGAGTTGGCTCAAACGTAGTGTAGTAGCACCTGTAGAAAGAGGAGGACAACAGTCCGCTAATAAAAATCATTACTAAATTTATCAAAACAAATTATCAAAAAAACTAAAAAATAATTTTCAATAGAATATATTTGACTTTATTAAAAAAATTTATTAACTTTTTTGCTAATAATTTTATCAACCATGAAAAGAAAATGCTGTTTTCTTTCTTTATTGGATTTGTGTTTTAACAAATTCTTATGAAAGTGTTAACATTTGTTAAGCTATACAAATACTGCATTTAAAGCCAATTTTGATTAAAATTGAAAATAGCTCATTTGTTTGGAAAAACACTTGGATAAAAAAATCCCAGTTGTTCCGTTTCCGTTCATATTCGGACTAAAACCCTTGGGAAACGGTATGAATCCCCACAATCCTTCCAGCTATGGGTTAAATAGTGCATGTTGTGTTATTTAAAAACTAAATGTGAACAAAATATAATGTTTACCAAAAATGATTGTTCTGGCATCAAATGGCCTAAAATGGTTAATGTGGATTAAATAGCGCATATTGTGTTATTAAAAAAAAACAACTGTACAAAAACTAACGTTTACCAAAAATAAATGATTGTACTCAGCATTAAATGACCTAAAATAGGTTGATATGCTGTAAAACACAAAAAAAAACAGACAAACAAACAAAAGGGAGTAAAAGAAGCAGCTGGTTAGAAAAGGCAGTAAATGTCACACACACACACACACACACCCGATGGCCAACTCCCTCCCTCTTCACTAATTATGGCAAAAAAGGAAGTAAGAAAAAAAAAAAAGGAAAAGTGGAAGGGAGATTGAGAGATTTTTCTTCTTCTTCCTAATACTTTCACTCTATTTCCAATTTTCATCTAGGTTTTACAAAAAAATTTGGGAAAGTCGACTTGGCCAAGTGGATAGGCAGTCAGACTTTGGAATCGTAGTACATGAGTTCGAATCCCAGTCATTCTGTTTACGTTCATATTTGGACTAATACCCTTGGGGAAACAGTATGAATCCCCACATTCCATCCAGCTATGGGTTGAATGGCGCATATTGTGTTATTCAAAAATATAAGTGTGGACAATAACTAAAAATGATTGTTCTTGGCATTAAATGACCTATGTTTGATATGCCGTAAAACACAAACAAACAAGTACAAAAAAATGTTATGTTTTTTTCTTCAAGTCAAAATGTTTTTTTGTCTTTTGCTGTTTTTTCATTTATTGTCATAAAAGATTATTATAAGTTTTCCTACTATCCACAGTCTTCTCAGATGTTAGTGACCAATGGCTTTCTCTGTCAAAGTGATAACTAGGGCTGTGACAATATTCTTTTATTAAAGAATATTCTTGTCATCACTAAAGCTATTTGTTATGTTCTATTCATAATAACTTCTTTCATATTTAACACACCTCTTTCCCCTTTTTATTTTGTTATATATGGTGACTACCACTTCTTAACAGAAGACCAATCCTTAAGACATGTCGGAAATGTAAGGGTTGTCTGTACAGATAATTAACATGTATGCTTATATCACTTTCCATTCGGCCTTTAACCAGTGACAAGCAAAGTAGGATGACTGATTGGCCAAATGGAGTGCAGGTTTTATATCAGTGTCCTTCTCCTAGATGAGTTACTCTCCCAAGTTTATGAGCCTCATCTGCCCTATATGTTGTATTTACTTGGTCAAGCACCAACCAAAGTTAGGCACAAGGCTGTTTGTATGTGCTCATTACCCTGAGCTTTTGTAATCAGTGTTGCCTTTCACTTAAATAAATTACTCTCCCAAGTTAACAAGCCTCATCTGCCCAAGACAGCTGAAAGTGAATGGAGTGGTTTTGACTGGGATTTGAACTTGTGTAATATGATTCCAGAGACCAAGCTTTTTCCACTGCTCCAACCTCACGGCTCTCTCTATATATATATATATAGTTGGTCAATGCTGTCTATTAGTTATGTAGTGCCTCTTAGATTGATTTTCAGTTCTTCTTTTGCCCATCTATGAAATGGTTCTCAATACCTCTCTCTCTCTCTCTCTCTCTCTCTCTCTCTCTCTTCCCCTGGGTTTTTGTTCCTTATGATAAGAGGTTTCTTGCACTATAGTTTTGTTTCTAGTAATTTCCTTGTTTTTCTCAAACAAATACTCTAGGTTGATTATTTCCTTGATTGCTTCCAGCTCATTTAGAATCTGTTTCTAGGATTCATCCATGTGAAGACAGCAATAACAAGGATGAGGAAAGCAGCTCGAAAAATAGTTATACAAAAGCAGACAAGAGATGTAAAGACAGCTAGGCAGGCAATCACTTTTGGTAAACGTTAGTTCGTTAGTTTTTGTACACACTTAATTTTTTTAATAACACAATTTGCACTTTTTAACCCATAGTTGGAGGGAATTTTGGGGATTCATACCTTTCCAAAGGGTATTAGTTCGAATATGAATGCAAACAGATATGATAATATTTCACTTTGATTCAATGTCTATTTTATTAAACAATTTATTTTTCTTAATTGAAATTTAAATTACAGTTTGGCTTTCAGATTGATTGAAATCTAATTATTAAATTTTAAAGCTGATAAACTCAAATAAATAAATGACAAAAAGAAAAAAGCAATAAATCAAACAAAATGGATTGAAAGAATTAAGTTTCAATTCTAATGAAAATTGAATTAATTATATTTGGGTTTTAGACTCAAGAGAGTAATTAGAAACTTTATCAAAATATGTATTTTGTTTATGGAGAGAAAGAAAAAGAGGGTGCACGTGCACATGTAATAAAATAGAGAGAGTGAAAGAGAGGAAAAATCTAAAACGACTTCTTTGTGTTCTATTCTCACATTTTCAACTCTTTAACAAAATTTTCAATTTAGTGTGTGTGTGTATGTTGGATGAAACAGCTGTCTAGTGTTCCCATTCTTTTCTGAATTCTTAATTTAGTTTCACAATTATCATGTCACAGTGTAATTAACAATTTATAATGAGCCTCTTCTGATTATATATATATATATACGGTCGCACTCTATTTTTCATCTTAAGGTCCTAGAGTCCTCTCTCTGCAAGCAAAGGGAGTGTTTGTTGGGGCTTGCTGTGAGAGGACTCTAGTTCCTTTTTCATTCCATCATTCACTTATCCTTCGCAAATTATTTTATACGTCCCTGAGAGTTGACTTGAAAAGCCCCTAGGTGAAACCGGTTGTCATCATCTTTCTTCTTTGATTCATTTTTATATTTTAGTGTACTTCCTCCTCCACTTTTTTTTCTCCTTCTTCAAATTTTTTACTATTTTCCTATCTACTTCCTTTTTTTCAATAATGCTTTTAGGTTCCCTCAAACTCTGCGTATTTGATTCTATAATAAAATTTTGTGCAACTAAAACAATATATGTATATAAAAATGAAATTTTACCGTATTATTTATGAATATCAATAAATTATTTGGAAATTTGCATATAGGCCTATTTCATTCTTATTAGAAATCATCAGTGCAACTCCTCCAATTCAAACCCATGTATCCAATGATCGCAGACGACATCTTTAACCATTTGGGCTACGAATGCATCTATAACTTATTGTATTAATTCTGATAGTCAAAGTAACACTGACTTTATTGTATCATATTTTTTATTTACATTATTTGAATTTTTACGAAATAATTTCATTTATAATACTGTCGGAATTTAAATTCCATTTAAATATATTCATATATATATATATATATATATACATATATACACACACACATATACACACACACACACACACACACACACGCACAAGTGCAACATATTCTTGATAGAGATTTACATTCCTGAACAGCTCTAAAACTGGATTCTTCCGTTAAGTAAGTGAATTCAGTTACTATGAAAAGATTTTTCTTGTCAACAAAGATGCGAAGCTACATTTTTTGCTTTGAGCACCAGGCCACAAGGAAATGCCTTTTTCTTTGCTAAATTCCTGAGAATACAAATAGGGAACCAAAATTTGGAGAGTAGGCTAAGGCAGCAGATAGAAAATGAAACTTGAGAGAGAGACTGGCTGTAATAATGATCAGGCTTTACTTCTTTTTTTAAAAAAAAAGAACCAATAAACCAAATATTCCTCAAACTTTAAGAAAAATATTTTGCTGAGATTGAAGAAAAAGGTGGGGGTGGATACAATTTATACATGAACCTTTTCAGATAAAATATGCAACAAAGATGACAATAATAATAATAACAACAGTAATAATATTCAAGACTAGCTGAACCTGTTAAAAATTTCACGGATTCACTAATTTGTGTCCTTGGCATTTAAATTGGTTTGCCTAAATAAATTATTACAGTTATCAGACTTTTTTTTAAATTTCTAATTTCTTTAGAAAATATCATAATTTAAAAGAACCATATATTAAAATTGAAAATAAATAAAATAAACTTTTATTTTATTAATTTAAATAAGGAGACAATCTTGGAAGGATTTGATCTTAGAAGTCAGAATATTCCATTTACATTCAGAGGGGTTCAAAGGGTATAAGGGTTATATTAACAAAGTAACTAAGATTCTGATAAGAAGAATAATAATATAGAAGATAATGTAGACAAAGAAAAGCATTATTATATAGTATTTGATATCAAGCCTTCGGCACTATAAACAAATCTATGTGTAGGCTGTCTGACAACCTGGTCTCTCAAGACGGACGGATGCCATAATCATTTGATATCATTGATACAAAGCACTTTTAGTTCTGAAATTGATTAACACCAACACAATGCTCACATTATTTAGTTACTTTCAGTTTCTTCCTTGTCTTTTATATATATATATATATATATGATGTTATAACGATAACAAACACATTATTATTTTTGTAAAAACCCATACGCAATGCGTTTCACTGCTTGGTATAGCAGCTCATCAGTGGGATATCTTTTTTATCTAAATAAACTGAAGACGGCCGAAGGGTTTATCAGCCAAAACGTTGGCTGTATGGTGCAAAAACATCTTGAAAAGGTTGATATGCTGTAAAAAAACAAACAAACAAAAAAAATTGTAATTCCTAAAAAATGGTCTCTCTCTCTTTATCTCTCTCTCTGCAAATGTGGTAGGGGGGAGGATCATATGGATTTTTTTGTTTTGTTTTCTAAGACTTCTGAAGCGAGTTTCCTGTTAGAATTCCCCAAAACATTAACATTTAACAAATAAAAAACTGGAATTTATTAATCATTAGAAACTTATTTTTTTCTTCTTCTTCTTGTTTGGTCTTTAGCTTACTTACTTTCCTCCATCCATCCAACTCCATCCTGAACAACATCAGTCTAATTTACAAAAATTTATGAAAACAGCAATTGTATGTTCAGTGACATACTCACATACACGCTGCCCATCCACTCGCTCTCTCTACCCCCTCAGAAAAAAAATAAATAAATAAATAAAGACCAGCTTTGTACAAAAAAAACTGTGTCCAATTATATTAGGCCTAAGAATCCATTGGGATCAAATAACAAGAAAATATAAAACCTCTTTTTTTTTTTTTTTCCCTTTCATTGAGATTCTACAAAAGATTAACATTAACTAATAAATTCAAACAAAATGTCTCTCTCTCTCTCCCTGCATGTGCCATTATTATTACAGAGCTTTACGTTGCGAGTTATTTTTCCAAGTGGCGACTAAAAATAATAAAATACTTATCCTTTGGCGACTTTTTTTTTCACTCAATCTTTCAAATACTGAGTGAAAAAATGTCTTTTTAACCTTTTTTAAAATAAAATGCACAAAGTGAAATTATTTAAACAATGAAAGATTTAATAGAAGAGAAAATAGAACAATGTACTCTATACCAATAATATTGGTTTATTCATAATATTAGAGTGAAATAGAATTTCATGGGTATGGCTAGTAACTTTTCAATTTGGCTAATAAATGAAAATATCTAGTTGTCAAAGGTCAAGTAAAATTAAATTTGTCTGTAGAGCACTGTATTATTATTATTTTGAGATCTTACACCAATTACTAGAGAATTTGCGCACCCAGTAACCAGTGGGTTTCACTGGGTCAGAGTGACAACAAGTCTCTTCTGATCTCCAGCAGGCTCTGCACCACTCCAGTTAACAACTGTATGGTGCAAAAACATCTTGGGCTTTCACCCATATGTGTCCACCTCACACACCCACCGTCAGCAGATTCACTGCTAACGACCGGTGGGGATTCCTGAAGGTAGAGTGACAATAAGTCTCCTCTGGCCCTTATTATCATTATTATTATCTTATATATCTTAATAGGATAGCGTGTGTGTTCGTTCGTTCGTTATTTAGCATGTCACACTTACATTAAAAGCAACGACTTTACCTCCCTTTAAAGTAACTCTTTAATTTTTAAAAATCCTGAAAACAAATTTCAAAATTTTTTCAAAAGTTTACGGTTTCAAATTGGCTATTTTTATTCATAATTAAGAAAAGGAGTCATGTTGAGAAGAGGCAGTACTTTTTTTTTAACTGAGATGAAAACTTTTTTAAAAAATTTCTAAGCAATTAATTTGCAGTTTTGAACTATTTCTCAAGATTTGTTTAAATTTAAGAATGTTAGATTTACTTTCTGATATTTCAACTACTGTGGGATTTTAACAGCATGAGAAAATAATCATTCAACATTACAATGACATACAATATACACTTAAGTAAAAAGATAATAAACATCACTTTTATTCTTAATGGAAAGAGTATACAATTCGATTATAATCTAATATATATAATTGAGCACATGCATGTTTGTGTTTGTCAAGATTTCTAAAAACCCAACCAAATATTCCATAAATAATCTTTACAAAAGACTGATTGGGGAAGTCGATTTGTGCCAATGGGTAGGCAGTCAGACTTCAGAATCGTAGTACGCGAGTTCGAATCCCAGTCCTTCCGTTTGCGTTCATATTCAGACTACGTTTGGGAAAGATATGAATCTCCACTTTCCCTCCAGCTATGGGTTAAATAGTGCATACTGTGTTATTTAAAAAAACTAAGTTGTCGTGATCGTCTACTCAAT
>JAYKTE010410682.1:0-10556 GCA_036873565.1 Xipholeptos notoides
CTGTCCCTGAAACAGCGCAGCTGTTGGGTGTACTGCCTCACAACATGGCGGGAAACTGAAAAAACAAAAATCAACTGTAACCGCGCCGCGCAGTCAGTCCTTTCCTTCGGCAGTCCTGTGGAACTCGGACTGACTGCTCTAATAATGACAACATTAAAGGTACTGCCCGCAGACACGATACGATTGATTGGTAGTACTCAAGTGATTACATCTGTCAGCAGTGTTGTAAAAGAATTGATTGAAAACTCGTTGGATGCAGGTGCTACAAGTCTTGATATTAAGTTGGTTCGTACCTGTTTTAATTTATAAAAGAATATTATTTTCATTCATTTTTTTTCATTTTTTTTTGTTTACTATTAGTCTTATTTATTTTGGATACGTAAAAAAAATCGTTAAGAGAAAACTTTTTTTAGTTCAGTGGATTTGTTTTGTTTTTTTATGGAAAAAAAAAGAATAAAATTGATTAATCTTTTTTTTACTCTGTCTAGTAATAATTAAATGTAAACGTAAACGAATTGAATTAAACTCTTAAAACTTAAAACGATTTTTTTTTCAGACCTATCAAAACTAAAACTTATAGAATTATTTTCCTTTTTAAGTTTTGTGAATATAAAGTTTTTATTTTTCGTATGAATCGAATAATCTCTGGCTGGACTCCCCGAGAATTAAATGTGTAATGGTTAAAAACAAAAATAAAACAAATTAAAATCGTCAAAATACAATTTATTTTTTAATTTAAATTATTTATTTTTTGTTATATCAAATTTTGAGGCTAAATGTAGTGGAAATAATTATGGAAGTTTTATTGGTTAAATTTTTTTTTCATAATACGAGTATGGAGTTTAGTTTACAAAACTATTGCCGGTGTAAAAAGGAACCAGTCCCTTCTTTTCGATCAGAGATTCCATCGATTGTCAGTCAGTCAGGAGGATGTAATGGAAACGGTTTTCCGAGCTTAGTTATTCGCATATTAAACGGTGGAAAAAAATATGGTTTTAATCACACATTCAACATGGGACCTCTTACTGAGTATATAGTTTGTTTACTGTTATGCGTGAAAAACAAACTTTTAAAACTATTAAAATCAAAGAAGGGGACGTCAACTTTGGGAAGCAGATAGGCAGTCGGAATTGTAATACAAGAGTTTGAATCTGTTTGTGTTCATTTGGACCAATAACCTTCGAAAAGGTGTGAATCACCAGCACCACATTCCCTCTGGTTATGGGTTAAATAGGGCATATTGTGTCATTAAAAAAACCTTTGTGGACAAAAAGAACGTTTCTCGAAAATGATTGTTAAAGGACCTAAAAATGTTAATATGACGTAAAACAAAAACAAACAAATAAAATAAAAGAAAAAATTAGATATTTATTATGTGGGTACCAGTGAGTGCTCAGTTTAAAATTTGAATTGATCGCCACCCCCATGAACCACTTACATCACAATGAGTTGTTACCTGTAAGTTGGCTGTTAAGCTTTTTTGGCTTTGTTTTTTTTTTTCGGAGCTAGTTGGAAATTAATGAAAACATTATTTTCTTCATACATCCTTTTTTTTTTCAGACTGCTGTCCTCACTTTGGTGTTAACTTGTTTTCTCCACATTTCAGTTTACTAGTCCTCTGGCCTTCAAATTTAAAATGAATTTAAAAACAAAGATCAGGATCATAGTCTGCAATATACTTTAGTACTGAAAATACAGAGTGGACTACTTGTGTAAGGAATACATCTTTCTATGATTATTCTTTATGAATTGTTTTTAGTTTCACTACTCGCAGCACAATTATTGATACTTAAAGAGTCCCTCTTCTGATTTCAGCAGACTAAAGCAAGATTTTGATATTGCAGGTTGAATTAATATCTAAACTCATGTATCATTGACACTCAGAATTCCCAAGTCACACCGGGATAGAGGAACATGAATGTGTATCAGAAATTAAGGAAAAGTAAGTTACCTGATTTCAGTCCACATTTGAAGCCCAAGCCCATCCAATTTAAGCGGGTTCTTTTAAAGTTTTTTTAGTGACCTTTCTTGGCAGAGGTAGATGCTGAATTGGATGCATGAGATTGAATTGAATAGCAATTCAGCTTGTTGAAGCTTACACACTAACAATGCTGCCTCAACAGCTTTGAATTTTCTCTAATTTATTGGCATTCCTATTCTAAATGGCTTTATAACATGACCTTCAAAGTGACCTCATTGTAATTGCTAAACTGTGCTTGCTGTTGGAATGATGTCTGCTATGACTGTTTTTGTCAGAGATGTGGAAGCTCATCTTATTCTCAGTTAGTCCCTCCAGATGTTTTGTTCGTCATAGACTCTTTCACAGATTAGTTAATTTATTTTAACTGATATGGTTGTATCTTAGACTAACATTTCGTACAACTTGCATGAATACAACAATTTACCTAAACTTTTATGAAATAAAATGTGCAATGAATGAATTCAAACCTTAATCAAACTTCAAATACTTGTTTGTATTTCTGAGTTGAAGCTTGGCTATCAATAAATAGACTTTTATCATTTTTATTGATATATAAATTGATATCTTCAGATATATGTTTTAGTTGATATCTCTACCAACTTTCTTCTTGCAAATCTCAAAAATCTTTGTCAAACTCTAATGGTTTCATAGGATTGTAAACCAATTTATTCAATCTATACATATAGATTGTTCTCATTCAGTGAGTTACCAGCACAAATTAATTTTATTTTAAGTATCACTTGCACCAAGAATCGAACCTGTAACATCCAGAGGATTCTCCATAGAATTTACAAACCAAGTGTATGAAATACTTTAGCAGATTGCAAACACAGACACACACATGCACACATTCAATGGTTTTTTTAATAAACAAGTACATAGAATATAAATAGATCTTTTAGAAATCATGCTTTTACAAATAAATTAGTCAAAGTCAGAGGTTTTGTGTTTAGACTCCACAGCGCTGTTCATTAGTACCTCTAATACTATTTTAGGCTCTTAATTAAATGCGTCTCATATGTATAAAAACTAATGCTTCAATAAAGGTTTTGCTTTCATATTAGTCTGTGAACAGTTCAAATGCAAAAAAATTACGACCAAGATTTTAAATCCAAAAAGCTTCTTTATTTACTATCGTACAATACTTTCGGGATATTTTTCATGTATCAATGGAAGCTCTGTGTCAGTTTTAAGTCCTACTCCAACTGATGTGCTCGAACCATTCTGGATAAAGGTATGTCAACCTTCCAGGTCTTTTTGGTTCCTACTCCTTTTCTAGCCTTCCCTGGTCATGTCATGTGTTCTGACATTCAGGAAACATTTTGTACAAAGTAATGTGACTCCTTGGCCGCTCCTTATCAACCCATAACTTGATCAGGTGACAAGTGACTTGAAAGTCTAGCCACACACAAAGAATGTTTAAATTGCACTATTGAAAAGGAGAGAGACCACGTGGTTGAGGCTACACTATTATATTATAATGATGATCCTATAATTAGGTATAGTTTCAACAGCAACAGTAATCCAGAATAGTACCTACCTTGATTGGCTTGGTATCACCCTATGATAGTTCCATATTTAATTTAGGTGCAGAATTTATGTATCTATGTATGATAATTACAATCATGAATTACAAGAAGAAATATAAAACAATGCTTGAAAGTGTAAAAATTCTCTGCTGACTAGCTAAATAGAGTATAAAGACTTAAAATGAAATTACTATTAATTTTTTAGATTTTATCTTGTTTTGATTTTTAAAATTCAACAAACCAAAAAAAACAACGACAATGTTTTTATTTTGGAACAGATTTATTTCTGCACATACTCGTTTTGTTTGGAATGACAGTAAAAATTTATTAATAAATAGTTTCTTTATTTTATCACATGTATGCCGGTTGATTGATTAATCACAATTTCAAATAAACTCTTTCATATCGCTGCCTACATTTTTCCAATAAAATCTAAGGCTTTTTGGTTCTTCAATTGAGTTCTTTGTTTTTGTCTTTTCTTCAATTGGATTTATTTACCCTGAAAACTCGACAACAGCTTTTCATTTTTTATATTACATATATTTTAACAAAATTGAAAGTGGTTATTGTATTTAATATTTGTTTCATATATAATTGATTTTCAGTATTTTATATGGCTGTCCTGGCCAGGGCATGAGATCAACAGAATGCAAGAAGTGTATTTTTTGCAGGAGTTATCAGCGTGTTTAAATTCATAAGAAGGCAAAGGTGTGATGCTAATCAAATGCCTAGGATGTTAGCCAAATTGTACCTTCTTTATAGGAAAAGATCATTGACAACCTAAGGGTATTCGTAGTTGTGTGATCAATACAGAAGTTACCTCATTTCTTTGGAAGGTTGTTATCCAACATTGACTTGAGACTTGAAATTATCAAAGCAAGAGGTAGTCAGCACTTACAGCCAATGGTTAGTGACCTCCAAGAGTCAACTCAATACAACAACTCCACTACATAACTGCATGTTTTTATCTTGCAGAAAACCCTAAAATTTTGTTTTTACTGTTATAATAACAATAATAGTTCATTCTTTATTTTTTAATTGAAAAATATACTTTTTGAAATTTTTAACTTAAGCAAAAGCATACAGTATTTTTTAATAGTAATTTTTGCTGTGGATCATTCATTCACTGTATAATTGAACAAAAAACAGCAAAAATTGAATAATTCAAGTAAAATCTTTTTAATAAATATCTTCAATGAGTTCTGGCTATAATTTAGAACAAGAGTTTAATATTGTTTTAGAACTAGACAAAATGAATTTGTCGTTAAGTTGAAGACATGTTTAATAACCATATCCTTAACTAGATCGGTTATGTCTGAAGAACAGTCATTTAGTAATTTTCATATCAGTCTGAGTCAGTTGGTAATTTTTTAATGAATGAATGTATGGGTAAGATTTACTGTCATTAATGGTAATTTGTTCCATAAATCCACCAGCTAAACCACCCCAGCTAAAAACAAATCATCTCAGTAGTTTTTTGCAAAACCTTTTTTGGGCTAAAAATATTTGTCACTCATTCACTTTTATTTGATGGTTTAAATGGCAGCACAGCTGACCTGTTGTATATAATTTCATATGGTGTCATGTTTGTTGAAGAATGTTTGGTTGTTCGATGTGCCAACAGAAGGATTGGTATATATTCAACCCAGTTGAAATAGTTCTCCAGTGAATTTACAAAAGAATCTTTGATGGTCCTATTTTGGAATTCTACAAGGCTGATCACTTCCGAGAGATTTGAATGTGTTAAATATTGTTGAGTCCCAGTCAATCTAAGCAGCTCTGATGATATTTTACTAACAAATTCTTTTTCTTGGTCATTGATTTGTATTTTAACACTACCATGTCGACAAAAGATATCTTCAAAGAGAAACTTTGCAATACTTTCTGCAGACAGATCTTTTAAAGCTCGAGCTTCTGGCCACTTAGAAAAGTAGTCCATAGCAAAAATGATATTACAATACCCATCTTCTGTCATTGGTAGATTTGTTATGATATCAACCCCAATTTGTTTCATTACTTCAGTTGATGGTAAGGGGATTACTTGAAAACGGTTACCTCTACGACAGTGATCACAATCTCGAACGAATTCTTTTACATCTCTACCTACATTCTTCCAATAAAATTTCTCTAAGATTTTGAGCCTAGTTTTGTCACTTCTTAAGTGGCATCCGGTATAATCAGCAAGGGAATACTCATCTTCATCCTCATCACCACTACCTCCTGAAGTACCTGTATGTATACATTTTATTATGCGTCTCTGCTCAGCTCGATCTCTAATAACTAGAACCTCTCTGTATTCACCTCCATGTCTCTTAACTTTATGTCGGTAGAACAGTTGACCGCCTCGTGTATAGTAATTTTTTGCCACCTTGCGAAGGTTTGATTTATCATTTTTTGACATTCCTTTTGGATACATCTTGTGAACAACATATTCAAAAATGAGATCAACTTTGTTTGGTTTGAATTTTGAATCAGAATCTGAGTCAGAATCATATTCTTCTGCCATCTTCAAAGGCTTTTTGGTTCTTCAATTGAGTTCTTTGTTTCTATCTTTTCTTCAGTTGGATTTATTTACCCTGAAGACTCGTCAACAGCTTTTCATTTTTTATATTACATATATTTTATCAAAATTGAAAGTGGTTATTGTATTTACTATTTGTTTCATATATATTTATGATTTTCAATATTTTATATGGCTGTCCTGGCCAGGAGATGATGAGATCAACAGAACGAAAGAAGTGTATTTTGTGCACAAGTTATCATTGGGTTTAAATTGATAAGAAGGCATAGGCATGAGGCTAATCAAATGCCTAGGATATAAGCCAATTTGTAGCTTCTTAATAGGAAAAGATCATTGGCAACCTAAGGGTATTCATAGTTGTGTGATCAATAGAAGTTACCTCATTTCTTCTGGAAGGTTCTTATCCAACGTTGACTTGAGACTTGAAATTGTTAAAGCAGGAGGTAGTTACCACTTACTGTCAATGGTTAGTGAGTTCTAAGGGTCATCTCAAACGAGTAACCACTCTAGAACTAACTGGATCCCTATTTATATTGCAGAAACACCTCTAATGTTTGTCTTTTCAATTCAATGAAATTACTTGATTGATTAAACCATACTTTACATGTAGTTATGAAGAAGAAAAAAACGTATGCATGTTGGGTTGGTTGAAAAACCACTTCTTTGGAATTAATGAAGTTTAGTTTTTAAAACCCATTAAAATATTTGTAAAGAAAATGTAGTTTACATTAACCAAAAACCGAAATTTGTTCGTTAATGTGAAGTTATAAGTGATTATTTCTATTTAAATAAATCTGTATTTACAGATTTGGGATTTAAGGAGGTCTCTCCGTGTCAGATGAGTGTGAAAACATTAAAACAAATAAGTATCAAAGAACCATAGGGGAGGGATTAAATAAAAAAAATATATACGGGAAAAAGATTAAATATAAATGATATGCGAGACCAAAAGGCTTTTAACGAACAAGTTATTTGATTTTTTTCTTTTGAGAGAAAGACACCAAAAAATAACTAAAAATCTGGCGTAAGACAGTAAGACACACCAAGCCTTTTAGACTTAATTTATAATTGTTTTTAATGGAAAAGAAACATTTCTGTTTTGTGGTATGAAAGTATTGTTATATTTTATTTTATCGTCATTTTGGATTGATTGAAAACGAAAGTGTTTTTTAATTTTGTCAACACCAGCTTTCACCATGATGATTGGTGGGTGTGGGTGTGGGATAATGGAACATTTTCTTTAGAAACAAACCTAATTTCCAGAATCCCGAAAAATGTAATTATTCATCAACTCAAATATTTAACTTTGAAAGAAAAATATTGTTGCCATATAGACATTTCTTAGGAAAGAGAAATTACCTTAAAATATACTCATTCACAAGTAAGTTGAGCCACGGAAACAAAAATTAATGAGAATCGAATGAATTAATTAGGCATCGAAATCTTTATAATAAATAAACAGATATTTTGAAGTGTAATCAGAAATTGTATGTTTTAAACAAATATCAAGCTACCTCCAATGATAATCTGAAATAGATTTCATTTTACTTTTCCCGGTAATGAAAATTGTTTGAAATTAATGTATTTAGTTTCCGTGATAGCTAACGATGGATGCTACTGTAGAAAGCGAAACTATCTGTACACACCGAAATACGGTGTAACTACTTTCAATCCTGAACCGAAAAAATTCCTTGCACAGGTTATCGGTGTTTGTTGTGACTGCCATTTCTATTTACGACTTTTAGCTACTATGAATCCAACGCAATGAAGAACAAATGGGGAAAAAACAACAAACCCGCAATAAAAACAATATATATAAATATGCTAAAAAAGTACGGCAATCGTGCAGTATAGTCCCCCATAGATCGGCCATTTCGAAAAGCTCATAGTTGTGTTATCACAGGCTGAGCGGTGTCATATGAAATTAATTTTCTCTGAAAAAAAGGTTTTTTTAGTCGTGTTTCGGACAACAGTTCACAATCATAAAAATAAATATACACAATATATTTGTATACTTTTTTAAAGGAATTTTTTTATTTTACAAAAGATTTTTTTTTTTCAATGAACAAAATAAGCAGTAGTGTGGGTGTTTCCGGCCCGGACCACAGTCACATTTTTACTTTCAAGTTTTAATAAATGCTAGCTCTACAAATTAGTTTAACGCATGAGCAAACACAACACTGACTGACAAGTATATTTTGCGCATACGCGGATTTAAATTTAAACAAATAAAATTAGTCAAAAAAACTAAAGCAAAAAAAGCATCTTTTTTAAATAAAAGTTACTGGGGCAAGTCTAAGTCAGGATACACACAAACAGTAACACAGTGAACACACAACGAGCCCTAATTCTAACTCTAGTGCGCGTTTTTTAAATTTATTATTCTAAAATAAATTTAAAATATATATAAAATTCAACTTTTTTCTAATTGAAATATGTGAGTGCGTGCGGTGCGGACTGTTCGGGTTGGTGTCTTCTTGTGGTGCTGGTGCACCCACTGCACGCGCATGCCGCATCCAGCGGCGCACACCACCACACACACACCATCCACACCACACACACACCACCACATGCCATGCATTTATTCGTGGGGACTTATTGGTTCGAATTTAACAGTAAAAACGCGTGGGTGCGCCAGGACCACAAACAAGTGCACACTGTTTAAATTAGGGACCGGCAACGTTTACCTGGGTGGCTTCAGAAAAGATAGTTAAATCTATTAAAATCTATTATTTTTGTTCAAATTTTTTCATCTCCAGAAAGATAAAACCCTGAATTTCATTAAGATAAATGCAGAATAATATAATCTTTTTTCTTTAATTTATAATCGAATTTAATTGATTTTTAATTGAAAAAACCAGGTGTTTTTCCGAAAAAAGTAAACAAACCGAAAATATTTTTTTTAAAGTTATTTTAATCAATTAAACATTTTTTGTTTATATCTAAATAATATTTGCAAATAAAATAATAATTCTTCATGGTAAAAGCAAAAATTTACAGAACTTTCTTTTTAATCAAATCAATATTCAATATTACCCACAAAACCCACTCCAATGCACTCCATTCATTCAGATGAATATTACAAGTTCAATTGATTTAAGAAAGAAAGTTCTGTAATTTTTTGCTTTTACAATGAAGAATTATTATTTTATTTGCAAATAAACTTTATTTTATAAGCAACCAAAAAAAAAACACACATACAAAATATTTAGAAAAAAATTATTTTATTTTAAACATGATTGCGTTTTTTTTTGCAGTGTCTTAACCTTATGGTGTTTGGCTGGGGTTTGAACTCGTGTATTTACGATTCCAGAAACCGAGCTTTTACCACTGAGTGCTCCACCCTCGCTGTCCAGCATTATTATGATTCAGTTTTTTTCCAGACGTTTCATCAGGCTCAAAAGTTGTTCATCAGGACAATGGAAGATTTCCAAGAACTCTGCTCTCGTTTTTCTGAAAATAAACAAATTTAGAAATGATTTTGATTGTTTGTGTTTTACGGCATATCAACCATTTTAGGTCATTTTATGCAGAGAAAATCATTTTTGGTAAACGTTATTTTTTTTGTACACACATATTCTTTTAATAACACAGTATGCACTATTCAACCCATAGCTGGAGGGAATGTGGGGATTCATAACTTTCCCAACGGTATTAGTCGGAATATGAACACAAATGGAATGACTGGGATTCGAACTCGCCCTCCTACGATTCCGAGGTCCGACTGCCTACCGATTGGCCCAAATCGACTTCCCCAATTTAGAAATGAAAAGTAAAAAAAAAAAAAAAAAATTTAAAACAGTTAATTTCTTAAAAAAAAAAAAAAAATTAACAAACACTATGATTACAGAGTGATCCGAAAGTTTTGTCACCTCATACATATTCTAACTTTTATAATTTATCAAATTACACTACATTTCGGCCAACCCATCCTCTGGCCTATACGCAGTCAATCATCTAACGAAGGCCAGAGGATGAGTCGACCAAAACGTAGTGTAATGACATCTATAAAAAGATGAAGATGAGGACAACAGTCTGCTAATAAAACCAATACTAGATTATGAAGCCTCATCTCAATGAATTTCAATAAAATACAATTAAATTGGTGTTTGGAATTTAATAAAACTCTCAAGAAATGGATTGAATAAAACGCTTAGAATATTTTTAAAGTCTAATAAAATTATGTTTAAAGCTTAAAAACCAAAGTCGGGACAAACAAACCTTTTGGAGTCCAGTTTCTGTTGAAGCTGCCTCGATTTTTCTCCTGCAACTTTGAGGATTTCATCTGTTATTCCCGCTAAGCCAGCAACATTCAGTCCATAACTGTGGCTGGCCATTCCCCGCACCAATTGGTAAAGAAATGTGACAGACTCATAATCGCCAGAACCTGGGTTTCAAAGAAAAATGGGTTCGTCGGTTTTACATATTTCGTTTCATTATTATTACAGCTAGTGTGTATGTCAGTTAAAAATAATGCATTTTAAAAATATTTTGTTTCATTATTATTACAACTAGTGTGTATGTC
>JAYKTE010410793.1:0-10556 GCA_036873565.1 Xipholeptos notoides
GTGGTCAACCCGCTGGGGTCCCTACGAACACTTAAGGCCAAAGGCCACCCCATGAGGTATGTGACCCATCGGAAAGGATCACAAGGTTACGTAAATATTTATGATAGAAGTATCTAATTAGATATATGCATCATGCTATGAGGTATATCTAATTCCATCGACCAGTTTGTAGTTTATTAACCCTTTAATGATAAGGAATATATAATTCTAAAATTTATTATGGTTATTAATATCCAAATAGGATACGTAATTATTTATAACAGAAGTATTTAATAAGATTTATATATATTCTGTATCCTGTTTGTGGTATATCTAACTTCATTAGCCAGTTTATGATAGTCAGCTAACCCTTTGATAATAAGGAATATATCCTTTTAAGATCTAAAAATATAAGTAGAAAATATTCTATTTGGTTTTACTTAGACTGAATGTCTGTGTCGGGCATTTATGTTGCTGTTGTTGAGCAGGAAGACATCTCCTTACACATTCAGGCTCGGGTCAGTCTTCTTGCAGTTTATAACATTTTCACAATCTCAGAGTATTCTGAGACACCCAGTCCTCCCTCAAGGGCTATCTCTATTTGAGGATATTTTTAGCTTGGTCAGTCGGTGTAAGAGATTGGATGCGTAGCGGGGTGGGGGAAGAAGTCTTTTAGTTTGAATTCCCTGATAGATTCAACTGATCATACATCGAACCTCCGACCGGCTTGGTACGGTACTTGGAATTCACCCATCTAAGTACTGACTAGGATATACGTTGCTTAACTTTGGTATTATTATGGGAACTGGTGTCCCCAGCGTGATTTCACCGTATGGGCATTAATCTAGAATTTCTATCTCCGCATTCTAATATGTTTATGAGAAAAACTTTGAAAACTGGGAAAGAAAATTGGATAAAGAAATACGTGTGATAAAATGGAAATGAAATAAAAATGAAAAAAGGTGAATGGGAAGACGCAACAAAAATCATTTGATATAGAATGAAAATAAGAAAGAAAAGTCAAAAAAGAAGCCTGGGACTTGAAAGACAACATTTGATTAGCCATCATGGCGATACAGATCAAACAATTGGTTTCAATATTGCATTTTTCTACCAATAAAAAATGTACAAAACATTTTTAAGAATCTTGAAAAATAGAATTTACTATAAGTGCAAAAGATTCAAAAGAAATCTTAAAGAATAGGAGGGGAAACATATCTTATTCGCAAATGAAGGGCACTTAAGAAACATTTCTGAAATTGTATTCTATTTTCAGTTGTGTTATTCGAAATCTTTTACATATATATATTTGAAGAAGAAGTATATTTATTATGGTTGGCTATATTTTTTATTCTTCCTTCTTAAATATGATATTTCATCCCGCTTTTTTGTTGTTATTGTTGTTGTTTATTTTATCCTTCGATGATTCAGTTGATTTAGCATTATCCGATTCTGTTATCTTTTCATTAGCTTCAGGAGATTGCATGTCTTTCTAGACTCGTCATTATTTCTTGAGCATTGTGATTCCTGTATTTCTTAGGTTTTAGTTTTTATTTAATTTTCTTTCCCTTTTTGGAATCCTTTCCTCATTTTTTCTAATTATAAATCAACTCCTCGAATAAGGTTTCAATTTACTCCTGGGTGTACACACAAACACACACACATATATATACACGTAAAAAACATACAAAAATAGATATAGATATATATTTATGTGTGTGTGTGTGTGTACACGTTTGTGTGTATATGCACTAACATAAATGCATTTACAAACCCATACACACAGATATGTACACATACACTGACACACATATGTGAAAACGGACGGAAAAATAAAAGTATAAACACAGACATATACAAATATACACATACAAGCATGCAAGCAAGAAAACACATACATGTGTATATATAAAAATACATATGTATATATAAACATAAACACATATATATACGTATACAATTTCGACCTATAAGTATCGTCAAACCATTTATGGCCGTCAGACTGCCATGCAGAGATTTGTTTATTGTGGTGAAAGCTTGTGCAGCACGATCTACACTTCGTTGAACTACAGATAACACACAGTCGATAATATATATATATATTGAAACTTTTATGCACGTCCATATCAAGGGATGCTTTCTTGGTGTTTCGCAATGTCAATATCTACAACAGAGAGGTAAAACTTTTGGGTCATGAATACATAATTTCAGCCATTAAAACAATGCAATTTGTAATTCCCTCTGATTCATTCGGGTGGAATAAAAAATAAGAGGCAATACTTTTAAAACAACCCTCGTTCATAAAAAAAATTAAGAAGCGTTACTTTGGGAACGACCCTTGTATATAAATTAAAAGTGAAACTTGAAAATGTGTGTGTGTGTGTGTGTGTAAGTGTGCGCACGCATGTGCACGTATGCACGCGTTTGTATGTGTGCGCGTGTGTGTGTGAGGTCAAGTAATTCTCTACCAAACGACTTCGTCAGTGTTTGGTCTAGAGACTTGAAATTTCATTCATAGGGTATTCGGGTATGAGGAACACTTTGTAATCTGTTATCAGCCGGAAAAAGCGTCTAAGAGCTTAAAGTTGAAAGATTGGACTGTTGTAGTCTCTACCAAACTATTCTGCCTATCTTTGTCAAGAGACTTGAAATTTGATATACATGGTATTCGGACTCGGGGAAAACTTTTAATGGTTTGATTCGGAATAGCCGATAAGGGGTCAACATGACAAAAAACACAGATATAAATTACGATGTATTTCGGTTGTAAACTCAAGGGAGTTTATTTTTGTAGTAAAAACTTATTCGTAGAGGGAGCATTTATTTACTCCAGCGCCCGGGCAACGCAGGGTAAATCTTCTAGTAATAATTAAAGAAATCTGAATAAAGAAACATTGAATATTAATCAATGTCAGGAAAAGAAAATTCCAACAAAAGAGATAAGCCAGGGAGTTCAGTACCCGTAGAAAATGTCAAACATTCAATAACCTTTTGAATACAATATTGGGTGGATATGCAAATCAAAAGACAATGAACTGTTTTCTAATGCAGTGCTTATTTCTACTGTTCATCTGGCTCTGATTTTTTTCATATAAAATGACTTTTATAAAACGATATGATTACACACAATAGACTCCAAAATATTGTAACAATATCTTAAGCAAGTTTAATTTCCTTGGTTTTGTTTACGATCAACAATGATAGCTTATTTTACAAATAGAATAATTTCCGGAATCAAATTTTATACATTGACTTTTAGAAATCTATTCCTAATTTTTATTCTCTATCGATAATAATGCCAGAATCCATAAATAATAGAGTTGGCCAGATTGCATTTTAAATTCGTTTCCTTTGGCGTTAATAATCTACCAGCTTTAAAACATCCAAAGAGCCCACAAAATATTAATTTTTCATGTAAATACAATCAAGGATTTAATTTTAGACTGCTGCTATTAGTCCTAAACTTTTATCTTATTAAAATGATCGTATACATAATTGTTAAATTAAATTAATTGGCTCTTTTTTTTCTATTTATTTCTATTTTCTTTTTTTATATTCTCTCAAAATACCGACCTCTCTAAAAAAATCTTTATATATATAAAAATGAAAATGTTTGTGTGTGTACAATCAATGCCTACCAAACTCTGCAGTCAATCATTGTTCTACTGACTTGAAATTTTCCATAAAGGGTATTCACACTTAGGGTTAATTTTTAATTGGTTTTGAACCGGAAACATAGCTATTAAAGGGTGAAAGTTGAAAGATTTAACCTTTGCGGTTTCTGCCAAACTAATCAGCCAATTTTGGGTCTAAGAACTTGAAAATTGATATCTGGGTTATTTTGACCTAGGGGAAATTCGTAATTTGTTTTGAGTCAGAAAATAGCTTCTATTGTGTAGGACAAAAGAGTTTGCAGCCCTATTTTTCTCAATTTCATTATTAATTTTGCTTTATTTTTTAGTTTCACCTATTTCATCATTTGGTACTTGCTATTCTGTTTATTTTCATTACTACATTTTACGAAAAAAACAGAATTTGATTATAGCTAAACATCTTCGCTTTTCAGGTGAGCCAAAAATGTATGCAGGTAACCTAAATTTATTTATAATGTCTAAAGTAAAGATGTTGACAAATAGTAAGAACGGTGAAATTGTTAAATTACTTGCTACGAAGAAGTCTACATTAACAATTTCAAACATTTTGAAGCGAGATCATCGAACGTTGAAACGTTTCGTCAATGACGGAAAAGATGAAAAAAAAACACAAAATTGGCAGACCAAAGGTGAATTCACCATGAGATTTGAGAAAAATCAAGAGTAGTGTGCTAGCAAACCCACACAGCACAAGCAAAGCTATTTTCGATCATGCAGGAGTGTCTCTAAAAAGACACGGAATCGGATTTTGAAACAAATAGCAGATCAGAGAACACCGAAAAAATGTCCTCTTATGAGTGATATCAACTGTCAGAAGCGACTAGCATGGACCACTAAATATTTGAAAACAAATTTTCCAAATGTTCTCTGGACTGACAAGGCTAGAGCAACCCTCCACGACCCCGTCGGTTGGACCAATGGATGGCATCTTAAAATCAATAGCCCACGCTTGCGATTCAGACGTCAATAAGGAAGAAGTGGGGGTGATGATTTGGACTGAGATTATTGGTAGTGATATTCTTGGCTCTTTTCTTGTCCCTGAAGGTGTCAAAATGAATTCTATGGACTACTGCATGTTTTTGGCACAGAACTTATTGCCCTAGTTGAAATTACAAAATGATGCTGTCAACCAAAATCACATTATTTAACAAAACAATGATTCAAGCCATGCTTCTCGGTAAACAAAAGCTTGGCTTTCAGCTCAGGGGATCTCTGGTGAACTTCTGATGGATTGGCCACCTTAATAATTATTTGGGCAATAACTGTGATTTTCTTGCAATATGTTATCAATATATGGTACTATTATGATAATGACACAATGTTTCAAATCAAATTATGTTTGAAAATATTATTTATTTTGAAATAAATGAGTCTTGCAAACTCTTATGGCCCATATTTCTTCCTGAATTTTTTTTTTAATCCATATTTCTTTCCCAGAATATGATTATTTGGTTTCCGATTTTAGCAATTTACTTTATATATTTGCATATCGAACAATGAGTAACATAGCTATTATATTGGAAAATATTGAAGTATAAATTTATTAGTATATACATTTTGCAAACACTTTTGACCCCCACAGTAAATGGTAACATTTTAGTATTACAAAAAACAAATCAAAATGAACACAAAAGTGAGAATCGAAGCATTCAGACCACCGAAATTTGCATAGCTTAATGATTCAAACCATTTACTTGTGCATATATATAGTACCGCTTTCCTAAAAATAGGCTTCCTTAACTACCCTGATAGTAAATCCTCGGTGCCTGGGAAAAACCAGGTAATACTTCTAATAATAAACTCGTTTTAAATATGAATGAATCGAAAAATGTAGTTTCTAGTGACTGGTACCAGGGGTAAAGCTGGGCAATACTTCTAGTCATATTCTATCTCTATAATAATTAAAACCTCCAAATTAAAAAATTATATAAATAAAAAAATACGAAATTGTATGCTACATCTATGAAAAGGTCCACTAAGAAAAAATATGGGGAAAATGGTTCTTGGATTAAAACAAAGGTTGAAAATCACTAACAATGTAAACAATGAAACCATTATTCTATTAGAAAATACAGGCATTATTAAATACACATTTGAAAATATTAACCTTTTCTGTTTTGTAAAACTTTCATCTTCTTACTATTTCTAACTTCTTACTATTTCTAAAGTAATTGGACGCCAGGATCCTTAGTTCAGATAACATTTAATCTTGTAAAATAAAATTTGTTAAACACGAAATTTGTTTGTAGTTGTGAAGTATTTGAGTAAATGTAATTTTGTTTGTTTGTATTTATTTTTTTAAACTCAATTTTGGCCAGACAGTGTGATTACATCAGTTGTTTGTTTCACTATTTTCAGATAGAAAACTTTTAATTGAATCAGAGATTGTAACTCACACAGTCAAGAGTTGGTCTCAAGACGCTTGGAGGGATATGTTGCCCTTTTGTGACATGAGAGTTCACTACATGTGAGTTGTGATTTTATTCCATTATAGATAAAATCTACTATCACCAGAAAACATTCAGTTATGTTTCTTTTTTAACCTTACATTAGGAACCCAGAATCCATGAAAAGGAAGAGTTACTAAACAACAGACGATCAACAAAAGACTACCCCGAAGGAAAATAAAAGTAAGATTTTTTACAAATAGAAATACTAGAAATATAATATAAGGTTCATTAATTTATTTACGAAATTTCCGTTTTCATCATATCGTGGCAATGCTGTTGACTATTATTGAACTGATGAGGACAGGGTGAAGCATGTGCAATTGCACGTTGTATGTAGAAAAAAATAGTGTTGGATTCTTATAATTATTTTTATTATAACAATCTATCTTTTCTCCTGTCACACTGTCGTGAGTTATTTATTTAGTAATACTAGTTTCCCTTTTGATTCCTCTTGATAAAAAATAATATTCCAACTGACAGTTTTTAAGTCCGACCAACACGCCCTTAAAAGCGCTCTTTATGAAAATGGAATCTTCAAAAAGTTAAAGAACCAGTTGTTCGATAGCTGTATCCTTAGACATGGTGTCACTTATAATGAAATAAAAGTTTAGTTACGCCCTTAGACTCTTTTGAATAGAAATAGAATATTCTGACAGTTTTAAATCCAACCAATACACCCTTAGATCCCTCTGGAGGAAAATAGGATATTAAAAAGGCCAAAGGACATATTGTTCAAAAACTGTCTCGTTAGAGTTTTTTTTAAGTACGATCAATACGCCCTTACACTCCTCTGGATAAAAATGAAATATTTAAAAGGCCAAAGAACTCATTGTTCCAAGGCTTTGTCTTAGACATGAGGTCATTTATAATGAAATAAAAGTTTTTTTCTGAAGTACGACTGATACGCCATTAGACCTCCTTTAAATCAAAATTGTATGTTCTAAAGCCCACATTATCAATTGTTCCAATACTGTCTCTTTAGATAGGAGAGTCATTTAGAATGAAATAAAAATTTATTTTTGAAGTATCAGGAATGCACCCTTAGACCCCTCTGAATAAAAATGGAAGGTTCTAAAGGCCAAGGGACCATTTTTTCTAAGCCTCTCTCTTTAGACATGGTGTTACCTATAATGAAATAACGGTTTATTATTTAATTACGACCGTGAAGCTTATTGACCCCTCTGAGCAAAAATAGTATATTTCAACTGCCAACGCTCACTTTCTCACTCTTTTCTCTCAAGCTCACCCATTCTCTCTCTTTCTCCTACCCTTACATCTAGTCTTACTTTCTCTGTTTTTCTCTCACACACTCGCGCTCACACGCTTTCTCTCACTCTCTTTTAATCGTTTTTATGACTGCCATTGTATTTTTCTAATTTGCTTTTTTTCACCAGACTTATTTGAAAACGGAAGTTACCAAATTAAATTTGATAACTGTAGACGTCGTCCCCATCAGCCATTAAATATATAATTCAATAACAACGGCTTGATCTAATCTTTTTTAGACATTAACCTACGATTTTGACGCTCGGGCTGGATAAAGAAGAAACCAGTTACACTTTTAGGTTGTAAAATATAACAAATATGAGCATAATGAATAGATAAATATAAGCTGGGTGAAATTATTAACCTCGAGATTTATCGTTTGTTCTCAATGTTTTGGACTTTTTTTAATAGAATTCTACGAGTCATCATTAAAAAAAACAAGTATTTGTGTCAATGACTCTTTAAGAATATTTGAAGATGTTAAGACTGTCTAAAGTAAATATATAAATGGGGGGAAGTCTTCTTGAAACAGTGGGTAGGCAGTCAAACTTCGGAATCTTAATACGTGAGTTCAAAGCCCAGTCCTTCCATTTGCGTTCACAAGTGGACTAATACATTTGGGAAAGGCGTGGATCTCCACAATCTCCCTAGCTGTGGATGAAATAGTGCATATCCTGTTATTAAAAAAACTACAGGTGAACAAGAAAGGATGTTTATAAAAAATGATTATTCTCGTATTAACTGGCATAAAAACAAAGAAATAAACAAATATATGTAAATGGATCTTGGCGTGTCTGTGCGTGTATCTGTGTGGAAGTTCGTTCTCTATAATATCCGAAACATTTATGCCGATTTTCTTTAAAATTCAGGCAGTTGGACTTTAAGTGTCGAGGAGTGCTCTTAGATAATTTTTGTTTTGGAATACCCACAATAAGTATCCATAAAGTATAATCGACGAAATCAGGTTCTAGAAGGAGGAACACCACTGGAATTAAGAGTAAAACTGTGATTATGAACACATAACTGCGTTGTCAGTTCGATTTCCATATAGATGGTGTACTGTTTAATCAACAACGCTTCAAAGCGAAAACATTCCTTCGCAGGAATATTATAAGGGACTTGCTGTTTACAGATGACGCCACCTTGGTTGCAACTTCTCAAGAGGCTCAACATCTTGTTGATTGGTTTCCTGCTGCATTTAAGGCTTTTGGCTTAACAATCAGCATCAAGAAAACAGAATTTATTGACCAGCCACCTTCTACACCAAAGCAAGTACAGGGTGTCAAACAGATTCAAGCTGATCACAGTTTTCCTGAAGTGCCTATTCGAGTTAATGGGAAAAACTTGAGGTACGTAAAGATGTTTACATACCTTGGAAGTGTGGTCAATTCAAGTGAGTCTCTGGACAAGGACATTATCAACCACATCTCTCGAACAAGCAGTGCTTTTCGCAAGCTGCATACTCGGCTGTGAGGTAACCGGGGAATAAGTCTTAAAACTAAGATGGAGATATATAAAGCTGTTATACTGTTCACACTTCTCATGCCTCACATACATGGACGTCTTACAGGAAGCAAATCGTACAACTTAACATATTGCACAAGAGATGTTTACGAAGAATTTGTGATTTTACTTTGAGGTCTGCCATTTTATAAAGTCAAGAATGTGATAACTTTCATCTAATGTCCATTTGTAGTGACTCATCTATGACATTTGGCCAGATGCATTCTCTCTCTACAAGAAACACTTCCAATAAATAACCACGTCTTCAGTGGTACGTTATTAAACTAGAAACCAAAGATCATATCGAAGTTTAGGCATAGGAATAAATTGTGTACATCTAATTTTGAATACACAGAAAAATAGAAATTTCCTAGCTTTGATTTTTAATCTTGAATTTCTGCATTTTTATTTGTCATAAGGTGCCAGATAAAAAAAAATAGCATTTGAGATTGTTCTTTCACTGAATTTAAATTGTTTTACATTACCAATTGTCGACTTCATCATACAAAAAATTGATTATATACTCTTTTCTTCAATAAAATCAAATATTTCCAATGGGTTTTGGGCAGCGAATGTGGTGCAGTTAACATTGGAATCGTATTACACGAGTTCAAATCCCAGTCAAAACCATTAAATTCACTTTCAGCTGTCTCGGGCAGATCAGGCTCGTTAAGTCGGGAGAGTGGCTCATCTAGGTGTAAGGAAAACACTGATTCCAAAAACCCGAGTTGATGAAGCCCATCAATTCAATGAGAGTAACGTATCTAGCGGAAGAGCAACACCGATTAAAAAATCCCAGGGATATAATGAACATCCCAAACTGGTCTTGTGCCTAACTTGGGTTTGTGCTCGACCAAGTAGATATATCCAATGAGTTTTAAAAAATTAGCTTTTTATTATTCTTTTTCCATTAACATAGTTTTTTTCAAATGTGATATCTGCAGCGTCTTTTTTTAAAGAAAGTTCAATATTTACACATTTCGTATGTTTCACGAGTCTTCATTTTAAGAAAAGTGTTTTTCTTTCTTTCGACTTATTGTTTCAGATAATATCGTTAAAATACATCTTCATGATACCACTAATACTAGAAACGCTTATTTCGTCCCAGGGATTATAGCTAAATTTCCAAATCATATATTTTGATGTACAGGCTACTAAAATATCATTACTTTGACAATATTTAGTGCAAATACTGTTTCGTATCGGTACGAATGGTGGCCATATTGAAAAATAGCGTCTATTTTGTTTTTGAAGTTGGATAACGTGCTTTTCTCAAAGAGGGAGTTTTGAAGCCCCTGTGTGCCAATTTTGGTGCTTGTATCGCCAAGTGAAAGATTGAAATGAAATATTGAAATAACTTCTCCCACTTTATGTACTTCACCATGAAGTAGTAGTTTGAATCAAATCATACCTAATGTCTCTCCTGATATTTTCTCATTACTTATTAAACAAACCATGTATGTGTATTGTTGCAAATTTTATTGAACATTATAGATGTTTTTCGTAGAATTTCTCTATTGTAGTTTGCCTCAACTTTTTTGATAATATTATTAGCCTCTGTTGGTATTTCATTCACAAATTCCACGGGACTTTATAACGATTTGCCGTCTAAATATTTGTGCATTTTTTTATTTGTGTGTGTGTGTGTGTGTGTGTGTGTGTGTGTGTGTGTGTGTGTGTGTGTGTGTGTGTGTGTGTGTGTGTG
>JAYKTE010411014.1:0-10554 GCA_036873565.1 Xipholeptos notoides
GGAGGCTGGCAATGGGCCGCCTGCGGCCCGCGGGCCGCATGTTTGACATGCCTGGTCTAGTCTATATCATGGACTCATTTTGGACTTCGAATCACGCAGAATGCCTAAACACCATGAACATTTGGCAAAATGTAACTGTTTTAGTAACATGACTGGACAACCAGAACCACGGGCAATGATCGAATCCACAACTTAAACGGTATTCTGTACGTGGGACAAGTTCACAATGACATATCTAGTTATCGAATTTGGCGTAGATTGTCATAGAACCACGATGAACACTGTCTGACAGAAAGGTGACAGTGGATGACATTGAGCTTATATAAAAACAAACCAAGGAGTCATCAGTCAGAAGTCATCTTGGATCATGGCAACACAAAGGCCTCACACAGCAGCCCGAATAGTGCATACCATCAACAAGCTGGGTTGGGAACTGCTCCCTTGTCCTCCTTACAGCCCAAACCTTGTCTCTTTAGACTTTCACTTGTTTGGTCCCTTGGAAGCGTTCACGAGAGGCACGAAATTTGAGAGTGACAGTGAAGTCAAAAGTGTTGTAAGCGACTGGCTGAGACATCATTCCAAAGATTTTTACGCTGATGAAATACGGAAGCCTGTGCACATATGGGAAAAGTGTGTGACAGTGCTGGAAGACTACATTGAATAATAAAATTAAGCTTCTATCCGTATTAGAAGTCCTAAAAAATTTACCTTACGTATTGAATGACCCTCGTATTTTAACTATGAGATTGATTTGGCAGGGCCATTATACATCAGATTCTCTGTTTTTATTTATATGTCATGATATCTTTTGCTTTCCACGTGTTATATGTCTATCTATTTACATATTCAGTTCGTGTTTTGACTGTAAAAAAATCACTTTTAATGGCCTGTAAAGGTGGTGAGTGTATTTTTTGGAAAATGACTGTGTATGAAACCACAATAAATTTTCCGTAACTTTTCCCAAGTGAAATTTGGTTTTATTAATTAATTTATTTCAATCTTAATACACAAGCTGGGATGCTAAAATTTTGGCTAGCTATGTCCCAAAATCTGACTAATTAAAATTCAACTTTTTATTTACTGCGACAATATTCACTGGAATCCGTTACGGTTTCATTAAAGGTTGTGTTATCACAAATGTGCAACATCTTTACTTCACAGAATAAAAAAAACTAACTGGCATGTGTGTTTTAATGAATGGTTTAGAATAGTTTTGAATGAACTAGAAAAAAACTACGTACTAAGTCATGCTAATTTGTAAACTTCTGCTTAGCATTGACAGGATAGTAACATAAATGAATGAATGAATAGAAAAACGGCCTTTTTGACAGAAAGAAAGATAAAAAGAAAAGAAAAGAAAGAAAAAAGAAAGAAAGAATAACAGGAAAAGAAGGATAGAAAGCAAGACAAAACAGAAACAAAGAAACGGAAAGAGAAGTAAAGAAAGAAAAGGGAGAAGTAATAAGCCAAAAAAAGAAATAAACCAAAGAAAGAAAGAAGGGGAGAAGGGAGAAAGAAAAGAGAAACAAAAAGGGATAGAAAAGGTAAATAAAAAAGAAAGAAAGAAAGGTGGAAAGAAAAAACAGAAAGAAAAAACAAAAGAGGGGAATAAAAAGAAAAACATAAAGAAATGAAGAAAGAAAGAAAGAAATAAAGAAAGACAGTAAGGAGAGGGGAGATAGATATAAAAAACAAAGAAACAACAAAAAATTAGATACTAAAAAGAAAGAATTATACAAAGAACTGAAGAAAGAAAGAAAGAAAGAACGGAAAGCAGAAAGAAAAAAGACAAAGAAAATGAGACAGGAAATAACCGCTTAAAGGGCACGGCGGTGCCTGACGTAAAGGTAACATGGAGAAAGAGTGATAGAGCAAGAGGGGGAGAGAGAGAGAGAAAGGGGGAGAGAGAGAAAGAGAGAGAGAGAAAGGGAGGAGAGAGAGAAAGGGGGAGAGAGAGAAAGGGGGAGAGAGAGAAAGGGGGAGAGAGAGAGAAAGAGAGAGAGACCGCCCGTAACAAATATAATCCTCAAACTTGACAAGTCAAAAAGCGAATGGATAACTTATTTCTAAAACCTGGCGCTATTCTCTCTTATTTACAATTAGAATAACAAATACCGATTAGCTTTTGGTTCTTCTAAGCAACCCCTAATCCACCCTTAGATCTTTTTTTTTATTGATAGTTGTGGATAATGTAAGTGAACAGAGAAAGAAAAACGTATTTCAGAAATTTTCCTTCCTTTTCCCTTTATCTTTATATTTCTTCCATTTGCTTTATTGTTTTTTACTATCCATAGCCAACATTCATAGGTCCCGCCTGGTCCAGCCCCAGAGGCTCTGATAATAATTACGGGGTTCCAACTATAAAAACTAAAGAGGGAAAATCTAGATTATTTCTACACAATTTTTAGTGTTTAAGATTCCCCCAGGCCTGGTATCTTTTTATTTTTTTGTAACTATGAAAATTTAGAAATACTGTTTTAAAAGGGATTTTCCGATTTCACCAAGTATAAAATTACTTAACTCCCTGTAGGCCGTGTTTTTATCGGAAATAAAATACTTTAATCGTCTGTAAAAGTGGTGGGAGTTTTTGAAAAAAAATTATGATTAAAATAATGATTTTAAACATAATTTTTTTTTTAATTCCTTAATTTTTCTCACGCAAAATTTGGTTGCATAAATCAATTCGTTATTTCAATGTTAATCCACAAACTGGATGCTGAAATTTTGCGTAGCTTTGTCCAAATTTATGACCAATTATAATTCGGTACTTTTTATATACTGTGATAATAAAGACTGCAATCAATGATGGTTTTATTAAAGATTATGTAATTAGATTCCCACGAATATGCAATATCCACGCTTTGGGAAACTACCACTGACTACAAACAATTACAGTGTTTAACTGACTCACTTTTTGCTCATTCAGGGAGCTAAATACGTGCGGTATGTGACCGACTGGCATCATTTAACTAAAGTAGCAGGTCAGAAATACTTTTGCGTAGATAACGCGACAAAACTATCCTGATGTTCCATAAGTCTATAGGTGGTAGATCTTGTTAGTAAAAATTTTCTTTGGAGGGTAATTTTCCTTGTTGGAAAATGTCATTTGAGTGGCAGTTGTCCTTCCGGAAGGCTAACTTTCCTGTAAACGGTTATTGTCTTTTGGAGAGCAATTGTCCTATCCTAGGTTAGTGGTTGAGTTTGTCGTCTTGTCAACCAGTAGACACCTGGCATAAATATGTAAATGAAAATGCAAAGTAGTCTCCCAAGCCCCAATGAAAAAAAAAAGAAAAGATAAGAAAGAAAAAAAAAGAAATAATGGATACGGGTCAAAACTCGTTCATGTTTTAATTCTAATCTGACCAACTGTGTTCTACGCCCATATTTAAAGATTTTGAACGAAAAAGAGTGAGGGAAAGGAGGAGGGGACACACAGAGAGAGATAGAAGGGACAGAGACGGAGAAAGAGAGGATTGCAGTTGTGTCTTTAGTTTGTGTGCGACAATAAAAACTATACAAAACGACGACGACGACGACAACGACGACGACGACGATGATGATGATGATGATGATGATGATGATGATAATAATAATAATAATAATAATAATAATAATAATGAAGAAGAAGAAGAAGAAGAAGAAGAAGAAGAAGAAGAAGAAGACCCGATTCCGAATCTTATATTATAAAAAAAAGGTATTTTAAAATAATTGGGTTATTCGGGGTTTTAAAGCATATCAAGCTTTTCGGACATTTTAATGCCAAGAATAATATTTTTTAAATAAATATCTTTGTAAACCTGTTACACTATCTAATTAATAGCGTGAAATGATATGACAGCATATTAGCCTTTTAGATTATTTAATATCGAAAGAAACTGGGGTTTCACGAACACCTTCGTTCGCTAATGAAGTTATTAGTAAAACAGTAGTAGCACCATTTAACCAATTGCTGAACAAGGCACAAATTATCAAAATATAATTCGCCTATGGGATTTATATTTTAATATTTTTTGTATTTGTAGATCTATTTTGGGGACATCACAAAAGTCCACCCATGATACCACCCCCCAGAACTCGTAGCGCAACGGATAAAGACGTGAGTATTGTCTGAAGGTGAAGGTTTCAATATCACTCGAAAGCAGTAATTACTAAGACTCCAAGGCTTAACATCCTACATGGTCATGGTAAACAGAACGAGAGCATGTTATCCCCTTATTTGAATAAAGGGTTAAGTTCGAAATTCTGTAAAGACTCCCGATTACGACAAAAAGAGTCCTAATTTCGATCACCTGATGAACGCCAAGGAGTTAATCGGCCAAAACGTTGTGAAAGTAATACAGATGAGCATTGCAGTCTGAAAAATAGATGAATTATCAAGCCTCATCCCAAGGATTTCGAAAAACCGTTTTGTGCATTATTTATAAATTCTAAAGCAATATGTCCTATCATTTTAACCCTTTAAATCCGCATACAATACTGATAATAAATGACAGATTACTTTCCAAAATAATCCAGAAATTGAAAGAAATAAAATCGAAGCACATGCCAAACGGATGTTACATATTGCCACCTGCTTCCACCGCAATCCAAATTTTGGAAGGGTGGTGACATCATTGGGAAACCTGTAAAGCATCTAATTGAAGAAAGGCGAGATAAACTGAGTTAGTTATACAAGAACTAGAAGTGATACAGGATAGAATCAGATATGCAAGGAGGTTGGGAATGTGGTTAGTGTTTTTTATTTAGATTTATTTTATCTTACTTTTTTACAACATGTAACCTTTCCAGTTATTTAAAGCTAATGAGAACTTTTTCGGTGAAAGACATTCTTTTTGTGAGCAGATTGCTTGAAGAAACCTTGTTACGCTAACTAAAATATAGCTGGTAGGTAAACTTTTTTTTAAGAATATTAGTCTGAAACTGGGATTGGAACTCGCGTATAACGATTCCAAAGTCCAAACGCTAAACCACATTTTTAAGGGGATTTTTGAGAATAGTGATCCTAATATCTAAAATAACACATTTTTTACTGATTTTTGAAGTAACAAAGTAGAAAGCTACACGAGCCAAAATGTTTCGAATATAGCAATCCGGATAAGGATAGTAGTCTGAAATATCTAAATCCGCGCTTCTAAAAATGTTTTAGGCTATAAAGCAGTTGAATTTTTTTTCGGGGGTTAGGGTCGATACCTGGACTGGTGCGTAAAATTGAAAACTATTTATGTGTCCACCTTAAACTTGGCTTAATACAGTGTTTTTTAACCATTTTCATACCTTGCCCCAACATTGCACTGCATGATGACATCGTGACACAACTTGAACAAAATGACTCTAATTTAAACAGAGCACAGGTATATTAAGTCTTCGCGAAGGGGGAAACAACTTTTTGATGATATAGAGAAAAGCAGGCAAACACAATTACATTTAATACAATGAAAACTTCATGAAAGATTGATTGAATATTACAGAATGTATTCTAGCTAATATTGCAAAAAATAAAAACGGCCAGTTAGTTTAATTAATTTCAATTGATTAATGAGATCTTTGTTCCTATTTTGTTATTCGTTAATTACTGAATCTGTAGCTCCAACTTTAATACTAAACTCATTTAATTGCTGGGTTCAAGTTTGTTTTTTATTGTTTTTGTTTTGTTTTTTTGTTTTTACGTTTTTACGTTTGTGACCCACCGGGACACTTTCTGTGACTCACCTGCTGGGTCATGACCCATAGATTAAGAAACAATGGGTTAATCTAATACAGAAATCTATCATCTGTATAAACTAAACCCTCGCGGTAGTCAGTGTAAACAGAGAATGAGTGTAAGTTTGTTTCAATAAATGGCGAATACTTTCTATCTCTCAATATAGGTTATGGGCCCAAAGGTCAGTGCAACTCTAGATTTTTCATTCCGTGTCCTAAACTTATGGCGAAGGAAAAAAAAATAGGCGAGCGAATGACAAAACCCTAGTCTGAATTTCATACTAATTTCCCACAAGGGCAGTACGTGGTGCACATTTGTAAGAATTTAATAATAACAACGCAAACAAACCATCATTAATGACAGTCACGATTGGCACAGTAAATAAAAAGCTGAATTGTAATTGGACAGATTTTGAGACAAAGCTAACGAAGATTTTAGCATTCAATTCGGAGATTAAGATTGAAATAAAGAATTAATTAATACAATCACATTTTGCTTGGGAAAAGTTGCGCAAAAATTTCTGATGATATTTTTAAAAAAATAATGCCCTCACTCTTACAGACAATTAAAAGTGTTTTTTTTCCATTGACGATCCGACCTTAATAACTGCCATTCTCCGAGACCAAGATGACAGTGGTGAAATTCCCACCCACCCAAAAAAAAAAGGAAATTATGTTTCTATAAATAACGCAGTGAAAAACATAAATAGCCATTCTTTTGATATAGTTAAACCCTGGTGTTTTAGGAAAAGGGTCTCCTCTTTCTTATCGATAGATACCAAGTTTCTGGAAGAAATGGTTTGTACTTGGACTATGAAATCTTAATCCCAGCCATGTCATTACTTTCTCGTTCGGAATAATATATTTGATTGGTGGTATGAATACCCTTATCTCTCTTCTATGTAATCATTTACTCAGTTGGGCACCCAGCCGCTATATTATATAGGGTTATATTTATGTGCTTTATGACTAGGGCTGTGACAATATGCTTTTATTGAAAAACATTCTTGACTTGACTATTTTGCGATTTTACAATTTCTTTTAATTCTGAAGTTATTACTAATATCTAGAGAATTAAAAGAAATGGTAAAATTTCAAAATAATCAAGTAACAAGTAGGGTTGTGACAAGAATAATCTTTAATAAAAGCATATTGTCACAGCCTATTTATAACACGTTGCTCTCACTACGACCGTCATCGACTTTGAAGTTGCTGGTCGTCTCTTTTAAAGTTTCTCTCTCCTAGATAGATTTAAATTAGCGTTTTCTTCCCTCTTGTTGACTGTGTGAACGAACCTTATATAATCGGAATTTTGGAAACAGCGTAATCCTTCAGCTAGATGAATAACTCTCCCTGAATTGATGGGCCTCATCTGTCCGGTTTCTGGAATCAATGTTGTCGTTCAACTAGATGATTTGGCTATTTCTAGTGAACTAACCTTGTCTATTAGGTGCCAGATATGAAATACAGTATAACTACTATAACTACCATATAATATATTAGTCAATAGCAATTGTTCTCAATATTAAAAGATCACGAAGACTGATAAAGCGTTTAGCAAAAACCAACCAATCTACTACTACTATAAAAACGACCTTGTATCTCTATCTGAGGAATGGTCTCTACCAAACTACATTGCCGATATTTGGTCTGGATACTTGAAATTCAATATATTCAAACTCGTGGAACAAATTCGATTTTGTTTTGAGTCGGAAAAACTGCCGCAATTGGTAAAACTTGAAAAATTGGATCGTTGCAGACTTGTAGCGTCCACTGTGTGTTGATCAATGGGGGTTCCTTATAACCCCAGTTTACTAAAATAATTTTCGGCTTTAAAAAATTATGGCACATCAAAATGAGCACAAAAGAAGCATCAATCAAAGCTGGAGCAAGGTCGGGCAATACTTAGCCAATAGATATAACGCACAGCACATGCAGTATTGTTTCATTATTTGTTTTTCTATTATTCTAAATACTGTTTTACTCCATCGGTTTAAAAAAAAATCTTTTTTAATTTCTTGTTTATTTATCAACTAAATGTCCTTTATTTTGACGCACTGTTTTTTTGTTGTTTTGCTTTTCTTGTTTGTTGTTGTTGCTTTTTATCATCATTGTCCTCGAGAACATTTCATCCGTGGCCCAACATGGGAGCTAGCGGGTTGAGGCATAACATTCAGGGGTTGTTATTTTGTGACAACGTTAGGGTGGAGACCCATCAATCAGCAGGTTGACGTTGGGAGACGATAACATCTGCTTAGGTTCTGACCCATATTTTGTATAGGACAGTTGTTTTATTTTGTTTGTTTGTTTTTTGTTTTGTTGTTTGTTTGTTTGCCCGCACATTTCCGTTCGGGGTCCTATTGGGTTAGTCAACTGGACAACAAAGGCCAGTTTAGATCCACGAGTATGTTTGTAAGCGTGTATGTGTAAGTGCGTTTGCGTTTGTGTTCGGTAGAGCATAGGATGTGTGTATATGTGTTTGTGTGTGTGTGAGAGAGAGAGCGTGTATGTATGTAAGCGCGAGTGTTTTGTTGTTTTACAGCATATCAGCTCCTTTAGGTCATTAAATGCCGAGAACAATGATTTTTTTATAAACGCTCTTTTTTGTCCATATGGAGTTTGTTTAATAACACAATATGCACTATTTAATCTATAGCTGGAGGGAATGTGGGGCTTCATACCTTTCCCATGCGTATTAGTCCAATTATGAACACAAATGGAACGACTAACATTCGAACTTGCGTATTACGATTCCGAAGTCTGGCTGCCTACCTAATATCCCAAGTGGACTTCCCCACGTGTGTGTTTGTGATAGTTACTCAGACTGTCACAAACACTATGTGTGTGAGTGTGCGTATATATGCATGAATATGAGTTTTTGTGCATGCATGTCGGCACAAGACAGTGTGTCGGCGGTTGGATGTGTGCAGTGCACATGTGTATGTATGAATGTATCATGTATATTTGCGCGAGTGTGGATATGGGTGTATGTCTGGGTATATTTCAGTATCTATGTGTCTGCACACACATGCGTCTATGCATATGATTTACATATAAGTGTATGTGTGTGTTTGTGTGTATATGTCTGTTTCTCTCTTAGCGTACATAGGCGTTTTAGTGTTTGTGTGCATGCAGATTTGAGAATGAGAATGTGTCTGCGTGCATTTTTAGGTAAACGTATGTGAATATGTGAATGTGTGTATGCAGAACAGTATATGTATACATGCCTGTTTTCATGAATGTGTGCATCAATGTGTATGTGTCTATGAGTATGTACGTGTGCGTATGTGTAATGTGTTGGTGTGAAAATCTGAGTTTGTGCGTGTATGTGTGTGTTTGTGTGTATATTTGTGTGCTGCCTATGTGCATGTGTTAGTTATTGTGTGTGTGCATGCGCGTGCGTGCATGCGTTGGTACCTGTATGTATAAAAGTGTTTGTTTTGTTTTACGGCCTATCAACCTTTTTATGCCGAGAACAATCATTTTTCATAAACTATTTTTTTGTACACACGTAGTTATTTGAATAACACAATATGCACAATTTAATCCATCGCTCGAAGCAATGTGAAGATTCCTACCTTTCCTAAGGGGATCAGTCCTAATATGAACGTAAACAGAACGACTGGAATTCGAACTTGTGTATTATGATTCCGAAGTCCGACTGCCCCAAATCGACTTCCCCGTGTACAAAATGGATTTTTTTTTCATTCGCTACACACTAAATAAACCCGTGTTTTGTTCCAATGTACACATTTGTTGATTTCTTTTGTGTTGAAGAAAAAGCCTGGTTCAAATTAATCTAAATCAGTATTTCCCAATCTTTTTTGAACCACCAAATTGCATTTAAATATCTGATACCCGCACCTAGTGAAATTGACTAACAGATGGACTTTCCAGGAATTGAACCCATTGATTATGCACTTATATTCTGTGATCTGATCAGGTTTTGTTGATATATATAACAAGGAAAAGATTTGAACATTTCGTGGAATCAAAAGAGTCAAGTAATTTTCATTGTAAAGTGTTTTCATATATTTTCCGTTTGTTGTGATGGGGGAATAATTAAAATATACGAACCTAATTGAAAATGCCAGTTGACACAATATTGTATGATTACACTCAAACCGAGCTTCAATACAAATAAATAAAATATGTAGTATTCGTTCTATAACCACTTACTAGTTATTAGAATTTACATAGAGGAATCAAAAGGGTCACTGTTACCTAAGATGGCGAAGAACTCTATTGACTTTAGGAGGAATAATTTGAGCCCCAAAACAGTGAAGAGAAGGCTACCTGCCCAACTGACAGACAGAAAGCTGATTTGAGTCCAAATGAGTGAAGAGAAGATCTTCTGCTCAACAGACAGAGAACAACTAAAAGAAAAATCAAAATAACGGTGTATGTCCAAAACAGATTGCCAGATACAATTCGGCAAAATTAGCCATTATATTAATGAAAAATAGTCATTTAAAGAAATACATTTTTTTTTGTTTTCAGCTGAAAAATATGCAATTAAAATATGTAAAAAACATTAACTCTATCAAATTACACTACAATGACACGCTACCACAGATTCACTGTCAAAGTTTTGGAGTTGTCAGTGGCACTGGTACACTTGTTCATTTATATTGAAATAATTGTACTAATTAGGCCTATCACTTCAGGGACGTTTCATTTTTAACATGTTTGTCACACTTTTCATGCATTATGTTTATAAGAATATATATATACATATATATATATATATATGTATATATGTGTGTTTGTGTGTGGGTGTAATGTTATAAGGCGCCTCCGCCTTTAAATTACCAACCAGTGAAGTTCGGACGCGAGGTGTGAAGGGCAGGGGTG
>JAYKTE010411125.1:0-10554 GCA_036873565.1 Xipholeptos notoides
CAGTTGTCAAAATTTCAGCTTTTCACGGTTGTTATTTCTTATGAATATTAGGTTTTAAAATTTTGTCCCTTAGTTTTTGACGCTACTGTATATATATATATATATATATATATATATATATATTTACGCATGATGTACTCTTCTGTCTATTTCAATGTATAAGGGTGATCGACTGTCACACAAAGATTTCTTTTCGGTGGTGAGGGCTAATGTACCAGCATTCAAAATTCTTGCAACTACGGATAACAGTCGACGCAAAGGTTTGACGCAGACAAAATGACAACAGACTTCCACTTTTAAATCAGTGTTTTTTTTCCTACATCAATTTTTAACAAAGACTAAAATGGCATCATTTCAAGTGCTTTAACTAAGTACTTAACAGGCTTGATGTTGCTTAAACTATTCTGATAGGATAGGATATATATATATGTGTATATGGCAGGTTAATTGTATGTGGGTATGTGCGTGTGTGCCTAGATTTAGTATTAAAATATATATACTGTGGCACAAAAGACAACATTTTATTATTACTAAAAAGTAATATTCACAAGGAACATGATCAGGGAACACAAAGCAGTGATTAGAATAATGCACTCATTTTGAACCATTGAATCTCAAAGTGACTTGTTACCGATCAGAAGCACAGATGATGTTTATAATCAGGCAATATCGATCAGTCATTGAATATCAATCAATCAATGATAACACTTGTACTAAAGGATGATTCATGTTCGAACATTTCTGAAGAACCAGGTGCTCAATAAAACGATCGTATTGATCAGTTTTGAAAATCAGAGAATATTGAACCATAAGCACTCAATGCTAGTTATCAGAATAGCTGGACGTCAAACAATTGCAGGTGTAAATTCTCAAGACTTGATTAGATATTGATGTATCAAAAACAGAGCCATTGATTGTTAAGTAATGGCATGAAATATCAAATTTGAATTTTCTCAAGATCCAAGATATTTTCTATATATTAACTTACGTTTCCTATTAGTCAAGTTCAAAGAAATAGGTTAAAATGCACTAACGATGGAAGCATGGGATTTAATATCATGTCGAAGATATATGAAACCGAAGTAATTATTTTTCAGGGATAGAGTGAATATTATAGATGAGAAAAGTAATTTTAGAATCGAAATAGTTATTTGAAATTAAATGACTTCATATACGAGTTTAAATTTAAAGAGAGAGAGAGAGAGGGGGTGAGAGAGAAATCTGCATGCATCAGGCATTAAAGTATCCATACGTACAAAAATTTATAAACAGCACAGAAACAGTCTGAAATCATGGACTCAAATAGGAGTTGACTCCTGTTAAAACGATACAGAGAAACTATGCTAAATTTCGTCAGAGATCATAAGGATGAAGGTATTTGTTCCATGAAAAAGTACAATGGACAGATAAAACTTAAATATAGTTGTTTAGGCTTAAATACCGAAGTCATGTGGGGGGGGGGAGGGAGATGCTGGAGTTAACTTACAACAGAACACGGTGCTACTGAAAATTTGGTGGCACCATTATCATGATCCGGAGATGTTTTTTTAGCTGAATTGGTAAAATTTCATCAATAGACGATAATATGAATGCTGAAAAATACCAGAAAATACTGTATGGGAATTTAATGGCTTCTGATGAGAAACTTCTGACGCCTCTTGATTGAATTTTTCAACAAGATAACGATCTTAAGCACACTCCTAGTTCTACAATGAAATGGATACCAAAAAATAAAGTTGATGTTTTGTAATTGCTGATTCAGTCTCCAGATTTGAATTCAATTCTGAAAATTTATGGCGATATATGAAAATTCAAATCGGAAAAAGAGTACAAACAAACATCAAGACATTGAAGACAGTAAACCAAGATGAACAGGACAACATACTTCTGAATGTGTGCAAATTATTTAAGACGTAAAAGAACAGATTGATAGCTTCAACAGCTCAATAATGGATATTTTACAAAGCGATAACTCAAGAAAATCTGCTTTTTTAGTTTGTTCGAATACGTTTTTCACCAGTTTACATAAAAAATGTACATAAATCTATGACATTTCAAGAACTAATTTAATTTATTATTATTTTCTTATAGTATGTATCGTTATTAATAAGATATATCTAATTTTTTCTTTGTTTAGGCTTCTATCTACATGAAAATACATTTATGCAAGTGTACAAATATTTTTTTCGCCAAAGTTATATTTACGTATACATTGTTTGTAATAATGTATACATTTTAAGGTACTTACATTGATAAATCCACTTAAGATTTCAGCCAGCTATCAAATAGTAGTCACTATATTTCGAAATCTACTTCAACTCTAAAAACTGTATTCGTCTTTTACAGTGATTATTTCCTCGGTTTATACTCTTTTACGAATGTGAAATTACTTTATTTTTAATAAGATTGAAACCAAGCCTGAAGAATAGGCAGTTTTTTTTTAATGAGAATTTTTGTATGAAAGAAAAGACGAATTCTCTGCTTCGGGCTAAGAATGAACTTTGATAGATCCACTTCTAAAATCTAACCAATGTTTTCAATTTAAAAAAAAAAACAAGATTCTATTAGCTTTGTAGATTCGCAATTCGTTTGCTTTAATATTGTAGTATATTTATAAAAGTTCATTTCCAAGAAATTTCGTTATTTTCTAATAAAGTTGTATATTTAAAATTGTTTTTTTCAGTATTTACATCTATGCATCATTAAATCTATGCATCACTTGCTGTAATTTGTACATCTATTTTTCGGACTGTTGTCCTCACCTTCATCATTATTACATTCACAACGTTTCGGCTGCTGAATACCTCAAATCTTAGATATGTGTTTCAATAGTAAAATAAAAAAGTCTTGGTACTATTTATCAATTTTGTCATCTGAATAAGTTGCAGTTTGTTGAGCAGTAGTTTATCTTTTCACCATGTTGGATTTAAATTCAATCTTTACGTTTTTGATAGAGCTCTTCATCATCTTAGGGATTTCTAAGAAACCCAGTTATCACTCAAGGGAGTAACTCTTTAGAAATTGTCTTATAAATTTTGTCTTCCGATTATGTCCCTATGTGTACAAAAGTAAAAATTATAATGCTACATTTTCGTAGTTGTTAGATCATTTGCAAACCTTCCTTTTTATATAATAGTGTTTCATATGCTGTTACTCTTTTACTTGTTTGTTAATAACGATATCGTTTTAGTTTTTCTTTTTTCCATTGATCAAAGAGCTGATTTCCTAGGGAAGCGGTAGAAATGCCATCATAAAGAGGGAACCAATGTTTTACAGCAAAATGTTTAGTCTTTTGGATTTTTATTTTTGATATTTTATTTCCAATCTCTCGGCCGAACATTGTTTGATTGAATATTCTGCAGATTGTTTAAAAGGTCCACGTAAAAGATTGGACAGTGAGATTCTCATCTTTTATACGACTAATATCAAGACTGCCACTGCGCGGGAAACACCTGGCTTTTGATTGTAATGTGTCACGAATTCTTCCGTACAAATCATGCATTCTTCAAAAGAAATAAAGAAATGTGAGGCTGAATCCACCCACCTACAACAATGCCTCGAATGGTTGAATGAATAAATGGATTTCTAAATGAAAAAAAATATGTCTGCTTCATTGAAAGCTATGCTAGGAATAGAAAACTGTTGCATAAAAGTTCTCTTAATTCTAAGAAAATGTGATTATTGAGATGTCGATTATTGAAGTGATTTTAAGGTAGATGACTGTAATTTAAAAATCTTTTTGGTTGTGTCAAGTCTTAACATACGAAATCTAAAAGAGTTCTAAATAACAGTTATTATACTGCATTCTATATTTTATATTAATATATTTATTACTATTTGAAAAGGCGTAACTTACTTATATTTGACTGCTATGGATTAGATAAACGCTATGTTTTTTTTATAAAACTCCATTTACAGCATAAACAATTATACATTGAAATATATCGGTAAACGACAAGATATATGTGGAGATTTACACCTTTTCAAAGGGTATTAATCCAATGTGAATGCAAACAGAAGGACTTGAATTCAAACTCGCATATTACGATTATGAATCCCGACCCTTATCCATTGTCCCTAGTGGACCTTCTCCAGAAAATTAAGAACAAACCATATAAATGACTGTTCCGGTTGTACTCATGCACAAATTGCTTCCAAATTGTACATATTCAAAATCACTAATATTGCTACACTGCATACAGTTATTGCTATTGTAAACAGGCAGATTATATGAAATGATATCTAATGCTATTTCTATAAGTAGAGGATATTTAGTATGATTGATGGAGATATTTGCATTAAGAATACATTCGAAAGGACACAAAGTAGATAACATTGGTAATAGTGGCAATTTTCGTTGATTTGTTCATCAAATCACTTGTTCAATGAACAAAATAATGAAAAACCAATATGCATTGGAATCTGTGTAAAAGTGTATCAATTTAAAAGCACTCTCATTTTCCAAGCACTCTTTCCCTATCGATTTATATATTCATCTACCTATCTATCTCGCTATCTAACTATTTATTTATATTTATATTTCCCTTTACATATGCATTTTCTTTCTATCTATGTGTATACATATCTATCTATCTATCTATCTATCTATCTATACACAGCATAGCCCTCCGTTCCCTGGACTGAGCACTCAATTATAAATAGTCGCCAAAAATCGTGCTTGATTAAAAAAAAAAAGATAGTTATTACTATTTGTCTTATTTCCTATTAATATGGTCTGGAAATATAAATTTCTTTTATTTACATACACACACACACACACACACACATATATATATATATATATCCATTTATCTATACGTCCATTTTCTATCGTTTTATGCAAATCATTTGTGCTGTCTAAAAGTAAGCTATATGTCACAATCTAGGTGTGATCTCTGGTATATTGATTTATAGCAACGAGTATCTAAGAAAGGGAATTTAATCCATTCAGATTTATCCGTACTTTATACTTCCAAGATTAGATCAGTAAGTGGGAGTATATCTTGACATAGTTATTAAATAGATAACGAAAATTAAAATGCGAAACCGCAAATATATATATAAGGTTATATAAAACATCGTTTGCATAAAAAATACGAGGCCTGTTTAAAAAGTATCCGATCCAGAAAAAATATGTCCTTTGGACTCTAGCTCTCTTCAATGTGCTTGGAAAAACTGTGCTTGGAAAAACCCCTGGAAGTCTTCTTTTGGAATGGTGTTTATATCGGCCTTCACGTACCACATTATCTCTTCTCTTGTGATTTCCAGAGCAAAACAGTTCGTAAGATTTAGCAGGTGTTTGGAGAAGATGCAATCGGTGTAACAAGAATTAGGGAGTGGTTCAATAGATTTAAAAATCAAAGGAGTCAATTTTGTGAGTAGAGAAAAGATAATGTGAAACGCAACGGTGGATATAAACATCATTCCAAAAGAAGTCTTCCAGAGATGCTTTCAGCAGTAGAAGGGTCAGTGGCCTAAGTGTGTGCCAACACAAGAAACCTTCTTTGAAGCCTCTCAGGCATATGAAATATTTTCCGCCCTACGGTCTCCTACTTTTTTAGGCACACCTCTTTAGTGGATTGGTTTACACGGCTTTTTGGTTTTGTTCATTATATACACATCTTTTTTTTTTCAATTCTTAGTTTGAATAACACGTGTTGTACTATTTTATCAATAGCAAGAGAGCAATAAGGGAAATCATACCTTTACCAAGTGTAATAACCGGATTGTGAACGTAAGGAAAACACTGAAATTTGAACTCGTCTTTTATGATTATTATGATTATCACCTGCTCTATGGGCTTTCTCCCGGAGTGCAAGAGGGTTGACTTTTCCGAAAGTAATACAATCAATCCTGTGAAGAGACCGTATTCGAAAATTCAAAAAAATATTTTATAATGTTAATCGATAATTTTTGACAATGTTTTAGAGAATATCATTAAAAATCCACATTTATACAGTAAAATACTTAATAGATACAAACTATTAGTAGTATAAAATACTAAAAAATCCATCCAATTACATCTTATTATCCATTTGAGCTTATTTAACGCCATTTTCCAAAATGATTGAAAGTGTGGCCCTCTTCATTTATCAATAAACTCGGTTCTTTCTTTTAGTTTTACGACGGGTCAACATTTTGATGGATTATTTAATTTTGGATCTATTTAAGTAATTGGTCGTCTTTTTCCTTCATAATATTATTATTATTAATTATCAGAGCAGTAACCACTTGCTGTTTTGAACTTTTAGTGACCGGAGGCTCAATCTGAAGTCTCAACAATCACTGGCTTGATCATCGTGCTTCAGCAAATTTGGCCCTATTATCTTCAGAGACTGTATGGTGCCGCGTATTTTCGTGTTCTCGTCTTAGTGTATCATGTATCACTCCAGTCATCAAGATATTATTATAAGTTTTGACACCAGCCACAATCAGAAATTTTATGTTGTCAGCCAACAATGGACTCCACTGATGCCAAAGTGGTAACCAGTCAACCACTGATTGCTGAGCATTTTTCTCACCGTTGCAGCCTTCATTCATCGGCATTATTATCATGTGTTCTCGCACCAGTCATGATCAAAACTTGCCCGACTGTCATTTAGGGTGAATTTATTCGCCTTCTGCTCTGTGATTGTCTGAAATTGTTTCTACCCTCTTATAAAATGAAATAGCCTTATCTTGACGGTTATACCCACACAATACAATAAAAAAACGGCCTCATTATGACAAAATATTCCGACAAGTGGCAGTGACTTTCACTGAAATCAAACGACCAGCAAGTATCTTCGTGATGCTTCAGCACACTCAGCTCCGTTACACTCAGAGAGAGTATGGTATTATATCCAGTCCTCACATATCACTGTTACCAGAATTCTTATTATCATTATTCTCGTTAATGTTGTTGTCGTTGTTTGTATCTAAAAACCGTAACAGAAATTAACGTAATACATCAATCATTTTTTCGAAAGTATGTTGTAATTCAAATGTGTCTTAAAGTAGTGGCATGTTTTCAAGTGTGTTATCTTCGAGCCTTTGGTTTTATATTTTTATTTCCAAGAGTGGGTGTTGCAAACATCTAATTTAATGAAATATTCTGGTAAAACAGGGTGAGGTGCACTTTGGGCCGTGGATAGGCAGTCCGACTTCGAAATACTCACATTTTGAACTAATACCCTTGGGAAAGGTATTAATCTCGACATCCCCACCAGCTATGGATTAAATAGTGCCTATTATTTTTTTTAATACACGTGGACATAAGAATCTTTATCAGAAATGAGTGATATTGGAATTAAATGAGCGAAAAGATTGATATGCTGTAAAACCCAAATAAACAAAAAAAAATGATAAAACAGAATTTTTAAAGAATAAAAACAAAACATTCGTATTTTTTTATATTCTTCTTAAGAAAAATACATTTTTATCCATTTATTTAAATAAATGAAAACAAAAAAATACATGGATATATTTTAATGACATACTGCGAATATAGATTAGCATGGAATTAAAATGTATCTGTGCATTTTGTGTTTTCATTTATTTCAACATCACGCCCAAAGAAAACAATATTATCGTTATGAAACAAACATGAATACATTTATGACTAAAAATATCTTTTGTTTATCGTCTATATGTATATCATCCATTGACTCAATCACAATCAAGAATTTTAACCTTACCAAGTCAAATTAAAATCAGTTCATTAGAAGAAAAAAGATCGTTTTCTTCTATATTAAAACATTCCGAATCATTTAGATAACGATTCTAATTTAATGCTTATTAAACGTGGATTTAGAAACTCACTTTTCTATGGGGTAAATATTTTTATAAACTTATTTTTTTATGTAATGAACAATAGTTTGTTTTATGAAATTATTCGTTTTTGTGATAAACATTTTCTTTATAAACTTAATCGTTAATGTGATGAATTATTTTTTTATTAAATTTAGCGTTTGTATAAAACTTGGTCATTTATGTGATAGACAATATTTCTTAATTACCTGTTTATGAAATAAATATTTTCTTAATAATCTTAGTCATTTTTATATCTCTATATATAAAGTAGTAGCGTTCTTGTGTGTGAGTATTTGCGTGTGTACAACTCTCCAACAGCCAAAAAAAGTGAACTAATCATGACCAAACTTGGCATGATGATTGCCTATAATTAACGAATGATGCACAGCATTTTTCTAGTTTAAATATCATCAAGGTCATTATATATCAATGTCAAAGTAAGTTTATGTATACTTCCTGGTACAGCCTAAACCAGTCGACCGACAAAAACATGGCATAAAGATTGTCTCTAGCCCAGAAATGGTACTCACCAGTTTTACAGGTCAAGGTAAAAGTTCATCAGCGTCATAGTATATCAAGGTCATAGCCTATTTATGTATACTTTTCTACAGCCAAAACCACTGCACCGATCATGACCAAATCTGGCATTATAATTATAATTATAGTAGTACACTACTTACGAATGATGCACATAATTTTTCAAGGTCAAAGGTCGAGCATCTTTTTTTTTTACTTCCCTGTGAGTATATCTGCTAGTAATAAATATTTTTTATGTAGTTGGTCGTTTATGTGATAATGTAGATATAAAAATATCTTGTCATAAACCTGTTTGGCAGTTTTATTTTTTTTTATAAGCATTGAGCATTTTTACCGCCCAGAGCGGTCGTTACATTTGCCGCTCCTGCTCTCTGGCCATTGATAATCCGTTACCTTAAAATTTCTAAAAAGCCCTCAAAATATTTATTTTCATGGATCTAGAATCAAGGATCAAATTTTAGATTGTTGTTGCCATTAGTCCTAGAGTTGTATCGTATTACAGGAATCGTATACATAAATTCGTCGTCAAAGAAATCCAAAGATTATTCAAAACAAAAAATGTATAACTAAATCATTAAAAAAACATTTGTTAAATTAAATTAACTGGCTTTTTTCTTTTCTAAATTACTTTATCTTTGATTTTAAGACCATCTTCTTTCCAGTATGCCTAGTAACTATTGCTTGCTGTATTTTTTTGTTGCATAAGTAGCATAATGCTTAGACTTGTGAATTATTGATTATTAAAAAAAATGAATGAAATTAGTAACTGAAAAAAAGTTATAAGCTGATTGAAATTTAAAAAAAGAAAAGTAAAAGTATTGACGTAGAACTTACAGATATATAAAATCTTAGTGCAGCTATGAGTGAATTGGTCAGATTAAATTAACTTTTTTTCGATGTTATTGCATAATGCTAATGGATGACTTTGTAGAGGTGAACGAAAATGAGAAGATCGTGATAGGAACTTTACATTGTTCGATATTGACTTGGCCTATAAGACCTCGACCAGTACAAAGGTCTTAAAAGTCGAGAAGCTTTCAAATTGGTTCTGAAACATTCATTTAAGTTTCAGCATTTCTCCGCTATTGAACATAAAATGAACTTTAGAAAGCCTGTTATTTTGAATCTCTTATTCCATTTCAAATCAATAATAGAATATATCTATTGGAAAAGTTCACTTTGACTATGGAATCTTAATACCCGAGTTCAAATTACAGTTGTTCTATCATGTCTGCCCAATACCAAATAGACTGTCTTATCACCAGAAAGGAAATTACTTTTTTGTCTTATAATAGTGGTGTGGCGGTTTTTGGAAAGTGCTGTGTATAATATTATGAGAAAGCTTTTTCTTAGGAAAATTTAATTGCATTAGTTAATTCGTTATTTCAAACTTAATCCAGCAATTGGATGCTGAAACTTTGGCTTGGCTTTTTTCCAAAATTTCGATGAAATTATTCAAAAGTTAATATTAGAAATTAAAATTAAAAAAAAAATTATTCGTTTGACTCAAATGAGTTTATCTATTAATATTAAACTCTTAACAAGGATTGACCATTTAACTTCTCTTTACTTAAATGGTATCTTGAAAGCAAAAACAATATATGTCGTCAAAAATTAGTTTTTGAGTTAAACACCAAAAGATGGGCTCCATCACCATTTCATTATAAGTATAATGATATACAATAAACACAGTGAAAAAATCGGTTTGGAACGAACATGTTTTTAAAACCCTGCTGGTTTATGATTTAAAATGTAAATACAAATAGTCATTAACTTCTCAAACAGAAAACTTTAAAATTACTTTTTACAAAGAGAAAAAAGTATTAATTTGATATTGAGAGATGGTATCTGTTAGAAACGAAAAAAAATCCTTATAGTTAAAACTAAATCTGTGATTTATCAAGAACTGAAGAAATAGGGAAGTATTCCTTTTTTGCATTATAAAAATCATGTTATTTGAATTTACTTTTAATAAGGTAGCCATCACCCATGTATTTACTTATAATATTGCTTAATCTATTCTAAAAATATTCTATTATTACGGATAGCGCGTGCGAATATATTTTGATTAAAACATTTTGGCTTGAAAAAGATTTTGACAACTAAGATAATGTTTTTAAGGATTATGATGATATATAAAAGTATACGAGGCAAGGTCAAATATAACGCACAATTTGTTCACAAACATATATATTTAGAATGAAATATGGGTATTTGTTTATTCTA
>JAYKTE010411236.1:0-10553 GCA_036873565.1 Xipholeptos notoides
GTTATTGTTAGATTAGTAACTATTTCTTGTTAAATTTTCGCGTCATTCGATGCATAAAAAATGTGTTAAATAAAGAAAAATGGGATGTGTCCAACACTTATTTTCCCCACTGTATATATATAATAGATGTCAGTCGATCAAGCTAATTATTTGTCTTATTTCATATCACTAAAAACGTATAAATAATAACTTATTTTACATGAATCCAGCTAGTTATTATTGTTATTCATATTATTTCTATCAAAATTTGTGTAGATGATACATAATGAAACCATGTTTCCCTGTGAATTATTTACTCTTTCACTTAACCTATTTTCAGGACCAATATATATTTGTGTATGATGCTTTGCTTGAGGCTGTGAAGGCTGGTGATACAACCATTCCAATGTCAGTATTCAATGAAACTTATCAGAAGTGGGGGACTTCAGACCCAAAAACATTTATGACAAAAATAGAAGATCAATTTCAGGTAAGACTCCAATATCTTATTAGGTTGTCCCAAAAGTTTGTGAACTCTTTGAAATATTACTCACCATAAGAAAAACATCAAAATGTTTTATTTATTAGGTTGTCCCAAAAGTTTGAGGAAATATGTCAAGAATTCTTTGATTTGAAGCAGACTGAATGCTACTTTCCCCAGATCTGAAAGCTTGCAGATCGATGAAACTCAGTTTGGTGCCCAATCAAGTATATTTCATATCTATTATAATATAAAAATCAGATCAATATGGTTGTATGAGACCCTACATCCTGTAACTCTCCACAGTAGATATTTAAAAAAAAAACACACATCCTGTTTATGCGTAGAGGTCTTTAGAAAATGAAACCACAATAGTTATTTTAAAAAAAAAAACTGATTCAGACCACTAGAATTTGCATATGTACGGTACTGGTTTTCTATATAATAGGCTTGCTTACCTACCTTTGAGAAAATCTTTAGAAATAAATTTAGTATAAAAAAGCGTTAGAAATGAATTTAGTATAAAAAAAGTCCGTTAGAAATGAATTTAGTATAAAAAAATCCGTTTGAAATGAATTTAGTATAAGAAAAGCATTAGAAATGAATTTAGTATAAAGAAATCCGTTAGAAATGAATTTAGTATAAAAAAAACTGTTAAAAATGAATTTAGTATAAAAAAAGACCTAAAATTTTTGTTCTGTTGGTTCTTTTTTTTATAGGTATTGCATTTACTTTGTCCACCATTCCAACGTGATGAATGCCGTGCTGCATTAGAAAGTGAGAATCTCAGTAAAAATAGATTCAAAAATATTTTACCTGGTAAGAATTTCCTTTGATTTTTATAATCATTCTCCCCTTGCTTTTAACAATGAAATATTTATTATTTGAAATCTGTTCTTGTGTTTTTTGTTTATGTTTTTTAGCCAATCAGTGTAACTTTTACTTATACATCATTGTAAATGATTTTTTTTCCTTTTTTAGCCAATCGGTGTCGACCTTACTTATATACAATTGCTGATGATTGTAATGACTATATCAATGCAGTTTTCTTACCGGTGAGTCTTTGTCAAAATATCACAAATGTAAACAAATGCCTATAAATCCACATTGCCATGGACGATATTAATTTAAAAATATCTCAGATAAGAGTTTTTTAAGAAAAAGTAAAATTTGTTACACACATTTATCCTTTATTATGTGAATTCTCACATCGGTCACATGTAGCACTTACTTGCTGTTCGTGACCAATGGATTTTACTGGAGCAGAGTGACAACAAGTCTCCTCTTGATTCTCTAGAATCTACTCCATCCCAGCCAAAAGGTGCCACTTATCCTCGGACTTTCAACCTACTATATCCAGCTCTCATGGATGATCATCAGAATCTAGATACTGCCAACACTTGGTGGTGTCTTCCGAAGGCAGAGTGACAATAAGTCTGCTCTGGCACTTTAGAATCCATGCAAGCTCCTCTCCTCAATCATTTTTTAATTATTATTATTTACAATACTAATTTTGTTTTGTTTTTCAGGGCTACACTAAGCAGATAGCATGTATTGTCACACAGATGCCTCTGCCAAAAACATTAGCTGACTTTTGGCGATTACTTTATGATCATCAATCTGATACAGTAGTCATGTTGAACGAGTTTGACCGCAATGACAAGGTAATGGCATAATTTTGAATGCATGCAATCGTCAATTATCAAGTGTTCTATTTATGTTAACTAAATCACAATATATGACTACATGTATGTTTAAACTATAAATTCAATCTACACAAACTTGCCAATATCTAGGGAAATAATCCAATGTTTACCAAAGGAGTTGCTTCCCCATTTATCGAAACAGAATCATTACAAAACGATGGTACCTTAACTTTTATCAACATGTATCTGAAGACAATATAATTATGACAATGAACTTCCTCGCAACATAATAAAAAGGTTGCAACAAAAAATAAGCTATAAAATTTTGAAAAGTTTAAAATGTACACTCACTAAAAAAGGAAAATTCACATTTATAAATGAGCCGTTGAGAGTAAGAACCTGACAAGCACCACTGCAGCCAAAAACGAGTTATGTATACCACTGTATTCCTGAAAGCCTCCTCTACCATGTGGAAGAGACAAATCAACTTGGGAGTACAATCCGACAAGCCTGTTGTTCACTGGATTTTATGTTTTGTCTTTTTCTCTGTTTTTTATTTTTGGCACTTGTCTGGTTGTTACTCTAAGTGCCTCAAATATTAAAGATCTCTAGAAAGATAGTTTGAATGAAATAACATTGAAATTATATTAGATCATTGGAATGGAGTTCAATTAGAAGGTTAATATAGGGCACATCTGTTTAGTATCAAATGCCAGACAAGATTTCAATTGTGTGGAGGGAGAAATGTACCATTCCCTGGTCATCTTCAGGTCTGGATGATTGGCAGAGGATAAGTTTGGAAGGGCTTACTTATGTTTTTGAAAGAGGGTTCTTTGTCTGGCCCTTCCAAATTCTGTGAGACGAGGCACCTTCATTCTTCTGAGACCAGAAGTGGGAGTTTTTAAAGCTTTATTTTGACCATGTTGTCAGCTTTAGCTGTCGTCCACCTCTGTCTACAAACTGTCCTACTTTTATTTTTATATTATGCCCGGAAATATATGATACCAAAAGCTGCTTCGGGACTACAGTGGATGACAATATTATAGTAGGTTCAATAATATTGTTACTGAAATTTGTGAGTGTTATGTTAAGTATATGAACTTTGAAATCAGAAGATGTGACTTCAATCGCAATTAGTGTGTTACATTTCCTTTCAAACTAAGATCTTTGATGAATGGCCTAGTGATCCCAGCAATTAGTTTAATAGTACAACTAATGTTATTTTAACAATCAGATGACATAGGACAGGGGTAGGCAACCTTTTGCTAATTATATGTCGACTTAAGGTTCTAAAATATTCAGAGTACCAATAACACATATATTTTTATACCAGTCAAGTTTAATATATCTATTTTATTATTTTATTAAAGTTGTAAACAACCTTAAAAGAAATAGATTTCCTTAAAATATTCTTTTAGAACATTTTATCACTAATTGATTCATAACAAAAGTCATACATGAAACTTGAACCGTCTGCGTGTCATTGGAAATTGCTTGGCGGGCCAAGTATGGCAGTCGTGCCATAGTTTGCCGACCCCTGACACTTGTCAAAATTATTGTTCTTGGAATTAAAGGGCAATAAGAGTAGATAGATTTGTCAATGAATAGAAATAAATATATCAGTAGAATAGAAATGTTAAACTATGAAAATAAATGTTGCTAGGGAGCCAGACGAACAGACGGATGGACATACATACTATTTTCCAACATGAATAATCTATTGTTGTTTTGTCCGATTTTTTTTTCAGACCTGTGGCTTATACTGGCCTGAAGAGTACGGTTACACAGTTGAACATGGCCCGCTCAGTATCCAGTTGCTTTCATCATCAGAAATTGATCCCATTGTGGCCATCAGAGTTTTCCAGTTACGGCACGTTGGCAAGGTAAAAATTTATACATTTCTAAATTCTTCATTTTTCAGCAATTTCATCTTTTTTCTACAAGTATTATTCAGACTATTGTCCTCATCATTATTATTTTCTGTCTCACTCTGTTTCGGCCAGATCACCCTTCGGTTTTCCTCAGGTGTCCTAAAATGACTCGTATTGTTTTTAGATCTATCTGTTTTTGATCTGTTTTTTTTTTAAATCTAGTGTTGGTTTTATTTTTCTTCACCTGAGGAAGACCGAAGAGTGTTTCCGTTGAAACGTAGTGAAATAGAAAATAATAAGGATGAGGACAATAGGATGTCCAGAAATTTTTTTTGGAAAAAATGATAAATTAATTTTTTAATAATGAGGATGCTATTATTCTGTTTTATATTTTACTATCACCATTTTTGAGAAACTTTTTTTAATTTTTTGTTTCCCTCTTTTTTTTTTATTTCAGGGTGAAGAACGAGCAATCAAGCAATTTCAATTTAAAGCTTGGCCAAACCAGCAGAAATTGCCAAATAATACTGCTTCAATTATTAGGTTGTACCAGCAAGTTCAAGAATGGCTCACACAAAATGGAAGAGGACCAATCACAGTCCATTGCATGTAAATTGACAATTTTAAGCAAATTTCTAATGTTTTTTTTTGTTCATCTAAATCAGTGGTTTGTTTGGCGCGCTGGATAAAATTATGTGGTAGGCTAGAGTTTGGAGATCCCTGATCTAAATTACTTCTAAACCAAGTACATTATTTAGTGAGATTTCATAAACATAATCTGCTAAACAAAATAAGTAAACAGCATTGCCAATTTTGGTCTAGAGACTTGAAATTTGATATATGGGGTCTTCAGACCTGTGGAAAGAATTCGATTTGGTTTTGAATCGGGAAAATAGCTGCTAGGGCGTTAAACTTGCAAAATTGGATCGTTGTGAGCCCTTAGCATTTGCTGGAGGGAGTGTTACATTGGTCATTGGAGTGTTAATATAAATGCAGTTAAATAAAATAATTCTTTAGCTTCCAAAAAATTAGAGCAGAAAGAAAATAAAAATCTTGGAATTACAAAAAACACAAATCAAAATGGGCAAAAAAGAAGCATCAAAGTCTTGCCTGATCAATGCCAAGCAATACTTCTAGTTGCATCCGAAAGTTTCACTATTTATTATTATTATTATCATCATCATCATTTGCTCAAATGTAGCATATTAGCCACTTGCGTACAGCATTCTTTTTATGGAACGGTTCTGCCAGATGCATATATAAACGACATTCGTCTTTTTTGCAAGAGTAGAAATACATATATGTCATCCATCATTTGACAAAAGTTTACATGTGTGTATATATGTGTCATCCGATCGCAAGTGGTTAACAGTAAAGATTTTTGAGTTCCAAAAGTATTAATCAGACTATTTTCTTTATCCATATTATTTTCTTTCTCACAACTTTTCGACCAAATCACACTTCGGCCTTTCTCAAGTGTCCTAAATTGACTCATATTGTTTTTAGATCTTTCTATTTTTGCCTATTTATTTTTTGAAATTAAATTAAAACTAACATTAAATTTCGGAATGATGTCCTCCTCCTTATCATTGTTATCTTCATGACATTTCTTCTGATGAACCCTTCGACAGGTTTCTTGTCGTAATTGGGAGTCACAGAAGGATGAGGACATCAGTCCAAGGATAGTTCCGAAAAAAATGGTTTTAATTTTTTTTTATGTTTCTATTTGACAGGGATGGAGCTCGTCGTAGTGGCCTCTTCTGTGCAATTTGTGCCATTTTTGAAAGAATGAAAGTCGATCGAGAAGTTGATGTTTTCCAAACTGTGAAACAAATCAGAGTAAACAGGCCTCAGTTTATTGAAGATGTTGTAAGTAACAAAAAAGGCAAAGTTATTGAAAATGCATTAGAAATTATCTTTTACTAAGAATATACATTGGAAATTATCTTTATTGTAGAAACGTATTTGAAATTATTTTTTTATGAATCATTTTTACAAAGAAAATGCCATAAGATTATTTTTACTATGCATTTAATGCATTATAGATTGTTTTTACAATGAAAGTGTGTTTGGTTATATCTCTTAGAATGGAAGTTTATTAGAAATTATTTCAACTATAATAATGCATTAGAAATGATTAAGAAAATGCATTGGTAATAATTTCTATGATAAATATCCATTCCAAAGTAAAAATATTTTTACCTTAGGATTGTACAGGCTGACCCAAAAGTTACTAACCCTTTTAGATATTTGATAATGTTTATAATTCTTAAGTACTACTTAAAAATGTTAGCAGTAATTAGAATGAGATTTACTAGAGAGAATTGTAATATACCTATCAAGTTAAACTAATTTTGTGTAAGAGACTAGTTATTTCCAATAAACTGTGACAATATGATTTTATTAAAGAGTATTCTTGTCGTTCCTTGATTATTTTGCGTTTTACCATTTCTTTTAATTCTGTAGATATTGTTAACTGCAGACAACTGTGTTTTTGCAGTTATTAGTACTCTTCAATACAGTTTATATTTGTTTGGAATTCTTTTCAGATGAGGCTTCATAATCTATGTATTAATTTTATTAGTAGGACTGCAACAATATGCTTTCATTAAAGAATATTTTCATCACAGCCCTAATAAATAGAGCTGTGATAAGAATATTCTTTCATAAAAGCATATTGTCCCTGCTCTAGAAATAACACAAATTCATGCATCAGTAACTTTTGGGCCACCCTGTATATATGAGTATAAAGATATCAGTTTATCAAGGATTTTTTCTATATAGTAAAAAGCCATTATTGTTGGTTGTTGTTTAAAACTAACTGTATAAATGTATTCATAACCTTAACTCTCCATTTTTATTTTATCTTCACAGGAGCAATACGATTTCTGTTACAAAGTTGTGCAGCAGTACCTAAATAGCCAATGAACTCTACCAACCATGAAGATGACCCATGAATGTTTCCATGGTCAAACTGCCGATCTTAATAATAATGCCATTATGTTCTCTAAGTGCTATTCATTCATATTATTTAATGTCAAGAGGAACATTTATGGAATGAATATGCTAATCAAAAACTGGCTGTTTAAAAGAAATTACTCCTGAGAGTCAGAATTGAACTCAAGTGAACTTGACAAATAATGTTGGTCATTGGTAAACTGCCTTACCTTGACCGGCTCCTGTTTAGGACAAAAACAGTTATCCACCTCCTGCTACTTTTCCTCTCTATCTTTCTTTCTGTTCTGCTTTAGGACTGGCAGTTCAGGCTCATGTGACTGCTACTGTACAGCTGCCATATTGATACAAAAGGGAGGTGATGCTGAACACTTTAATCTTTTTTTTGGCGGGTACAGGATTTCAATCATCAAAAAAGAGAAAAATAAATTTATGGCTTGTACATCTGTGACAGAAAAAAAAGGCAAATGCTAATAATTAATCTTAGTTTGACAGAAAAAACAAAATTAGAAAGAAACTACAAACGTCTCTCTTTCTTTTTTTTAAATGCTTTTTTAATTATTTTTTTCGAAACCTTTATTTGCTAATGCTTTTTCTAAGGAAAACAAAAATTACGTTTTCTGCATTGAAAGTTATAAAAGCTTTCTTTCTACGGTGATGAAACAAAACAAAACAGAGCAGAACAAAATAAATGTATTTCTTCCAAGATGGTTTACTAACCCCGTTCAATAATTTTGGTAGAGATTCCTTGGCCATTTGAATTTTGACACTGTGCACATAATCCATTCTGTTGGCTTTTGAAATAAGTTTTAAAAGTAACTTGTTGAAGTTATTCGTATTTGTAAACAAAGAAAAGAAAAATCTCTCTTGTTTCTTGTTTAGTTGGGGAAGCATTTTATCTTTTATTTCCTTTAAAACGTGGAGCCTTCTTGGCACCAAGACTACAATTGAAAAACAAAACAACACAGGCCTTAAATCGGAACAGAAACTGTTTTTAGTTTGTAAAAAAAACAAAAAAACTGATGACATTTTTTTTGTAACCTTTTTCTAATAAGGTCTAAAATCAGTTCTTGTCAAGGCCCAACGGAAAAGAAACAAACTTCTTAGGTTTGTTCAGATCACATTTTTCTTTGAAATTCTTAAAAAAAAATTGTCATGCTAAACTTGCTCTTAAAGAACTTCTCTTGAAGTATTGTTCATAAGTATGTGTGTGGTTAATATATATATATGTATATGTATATATATATACACATTGCAGATTATTTTTTTGTCATAGGATATTTTATGTGGCGTCAATTTTTAAGAATTAAATTCTTTCAAGAGAACTTTTTATGTTTAAGAAATTTCTTCAATGAAAAATTCACAAAATGAATATATTCTTACAAAGAGCAAATATAATAATTTTAATGAAAAAAAAATCTACATGACCTTATTCTTGGTTTGGTTTGATTGTGTTAAACTACCTATCAACCATTTCTACCTTATTCTTGTATAAATTTATTTCAGCTTTGCAGAATCGTTAGAGTTGCAATAAAGCTGAAATGAATTTATTACTTGCTAATGTAGTATCTTATAAATATTGTCATATATTTTGTCTTAAGTCTTAAAACACTACTGGTACTAAAAAGAATCTGAAAATTCATTCACCCCCCCAAAAAAAAAAAAAAGAAAAAAAACTATTAACAAGATTTTTCATCTATTTGTCAGTCAGATGCCAAACCTTTTTTTTTTCTTCCAGCTTCCTTCATGGCATTATCAGGATGGCTTTTAATAGATGAAGATAATTTTGTTTATTTTCTATATGGCCTGAATCAAAACTTAAAAAAAAAATTTTCCAAAAAAATATCTGACAAAAATGTTTTAAGTAACAAATTTCCATCATAAATAATAAATGCCTTATTAAATTTTATCAAGGCAAGAGTTAGACAAAAGGAATTGATGAATGATTATAAATGTTCTAGACGCTGGATTGTCCCATCATATACTATTTTTTAATGAATAATTGGATAAATTATGGAAGGATTATAAATGTTCAGTGGAATCATTCAAGAGATATATGGGCCTCATTAAATTCTTTGAAGGCAAGTTTGGACGAATTATGGAAAATTATAAATAAACCCCAAAATGTTGGTAAATCCCACATTATTAAAATCCATTGAGGAAAAATGGAACAAATTCTGGAAATAAGCTGAAATAAATTCAAGAATTAATACCATAAAATATAAGGAGAAACTAACATGTCATCATATATCAAATTGAAAAGATATTGTTGTTTTTATTATCATCATCATCATCATCATCATCTTAATCATCACCATAAATGAAAACTGATAGTTTGCTTTGTTAATGCGTGCAGTGCATAACATTATTGTTTGGAAATTGTCTAATGGTTTTGTTGTCTTGGTCTCTTAGTCAAGAATAATTGACTGCTAGGATATATACATGTGGGTTGATGTACACATCTGGTTATTTTTTTTAATTATTTTTGTGAATATTAGCTTTAACAAAACAAAAACATTAACAGACAAAAAAGATTAACTAAAAATACATCCTAATTTCTGTTCATATGAAAATACAAATTCATTTCCTCCCTACCCAGCTTCCTTCCCGACCTCAATTTCTTTGAATCAATGTAACGATTTATCTATCTATTTATCTATCTATCTGATGGACGCATTCTATACATTGTATTTAGAATTTGTTCTCGTGATCAATCATGTTTTTTTTTATTTTATAATCATCTACAAAACAAAAAACAGTAAATTGTTCTATAGTACCAAAGAATTCATTATAAAACATCTAGTAAATAGAAATTTTTGTGGCTCGTGACAAAAAAAAAACTAAAAAAAATGTATTACACTGATTCTCTTTTTCTATTTTTCTAATTGTGAAGCTCAAGTAATCATTGAAGTGATAGCATTACAGAGTGTAGCAGGTAAAATATTTATTATTAAAAAAAATTTATAAAGATTACAATTAGATTTTATTTTTCAAGATCCTTGAGATGAAGTATGATGAATTCTAAAAGTATTATTCAGACTATTTTTAAGACACTTGAGGAAAGCCAACAAGTGATTCAATCCAAACGTTGCGAGAAATAAAAATTATATGGATGAGGAAAATAGTCTGAATAATACTTTTAGAATACTATTAGATTTATTATAGAATGTTATTTAATTTTATTTGTAGTCATTGAAGTGATAGCATTAAGGAGTGTAGCAGGTAAAATAAATAGAATAAAAAAATAACTCCCATATTTTGAAAGTTAAATTTTTTTTTAAATGAGCTATAAAGACAAAAAATCTATTAAAAAAATCTTCTTATATCTAAAAAAATATACACATACAAATTATTGCTAATGGGTAAATTTATTGCACATATCTTCAAATTATAGACCATACATACAAAAATCACATTCCTTATTGCTATGATAAAAAAATGTGTATATTTCATCTCTATAAGTATGTGGTATTCAGCTATAAAGATAAGTTAACTAACAAACAAAGCCCTCATTCAAAGTTCAAAGAAATATATGTCAGAATCAATGAAGTTCATTTCTCCATATATATATATATATATATATATATACATACACACTAATAATGAACTTAGTATTTTCTA